>VZRR01005263.1:212387-283255 GCA_013398015.1 Oreocharis arfaki
GATGAGGGGACAGGAAGGGAAGGGAAGGGAAGGGAAGGGAAATTGCTAGGTCAATAAGCAAAAAGCTGAAATTCCATTGGACTTTGTGGAAAAGGCACAAGAGATAGCAGAAGCCTCACCCATCATTCCCTTTGGAAAGGATAAATTCTCCACACATTTGCACATGGAACTCGTGCAGTTGAGGTCAGGGCCAGCGCTCACAAACCCAGCTGATTTGGTGGCAAAGGTATTTTTGTCTTTTTGTTCCTGATGTTAGAAGTTTTGAAATAATAGCAAAATTTTGCTTCATTTTTTCCCCTTTGTGGAAAATATTTTGATTTTTTTTTCCAAAATGCCCCAGACTAACAAAAGTAGGTAAACCTACAAATATTTAGCTGTTAGAATTGTCAACACCCCTAAATTTTCTTGCCTCTATAGAGAGTTCTTTACTACTTTCTGAGGATAAAGGACCAACAAAAGAAATGTCATTCAGACAGATTACAAAGCAGAATCCATTGCTACGCAGAGTACAGGAAGCATAAAGCACAAAGTGACACCTCTCAGCACACCTTTTTCCCTCTCTAGATGTTGGATACTTAACAGTGTCTAAAAAGAAAATTTAAGTATTTGTGGTTGTGGTTATGGAACATTTCCAGTGAAATTTCAGGCATTTTTTTCCCAAGAAGGTTGCAAACTCCTCCTCCCACACACGTGCACACATGCACAGAGAGAGTGGCTAATTCTACTTCAGTTTTATGTGCTTGTTCCTCTGCCACCCAGAAGGGATCTGCTTCCTTCCATTACACTTCTACCCCCATATTTTTACATAAATATTTTTCTAAATTCTCCTTTACACTCATTCTGCTCGTTTTCTGCATCACATTTAAGCTCTGCAACAAATTTAATCTCCTCACGCTATCAATATCCCCCACAGTTTAATTCCTGCCTGTACTTTAGTGCAGCAGCCAAGCCAACCTTCATCCAGCTGTGGCTACGGTTACCAGATGTACAGTCCGTGCCTTCAGCTCAGATTTGCCATTTCTTGGTTGATGGCAGAATCTGTCCTAAAATACATTTGAAACATATTTAAATCACTAAATCCTCTGGTATCGAATTTATTAATTAACTGAAAAGGCTCCCCCCCCCCATTTTTTTTTTCTCAGACAAAGGCTCAAAGGTGGATAATAGATCTCCTAGTAACACCTGAATGTCTTTTGTGAGATTGAATGTACACAGCTGGACACAGTGCTGATGGCAGTGGAAATATTGACTTTGGTAGTGAAAGATGAAAATACAATATACAATAACACAATACATCCTCTACTTTTAGAAGTGATTTTCAAGGCTAGATATTTAGTAACTGCTCTAAGAGATGTTCGTAGATCAATTTTTTTTGTTCTGTGTCCTTTGGGAAATGACCTTGCTGCTAAGAATGAAGAAGGCAGCATATGTGCTCCTTTAGACACGCTGAAATAAAAGGAATATTCTCACACATAATGGTTTTTCTTCATGGATATTTCTATAGAGCACTACAGCTAGTGCCTGTAAATCACACATTTATTACCCATGTGGATCACATCCTGTGCCCACTGAAAACAAACCCAAGTTTTCACTTCAGCAAAAGTTTTATCTGATGAACTTAGGGCCAGGATGTAAATGGTAAGCAAGTGCATGGAAATGAACACTGTATGAGTGAGATGTCTTTAACCTGAAAATCCCTCTTGCCTGGAAAATTTCTCAATGACTTCTGTAGGCATTCAATTCCACACCTGCAAAAATGCCAGAGAGAAAAATACTATTGTGTGAATAGAGCCTGCTTTTCTTTCACTAAAATGTTGATTTTTTTTAATGACAGTTTTCACAACTGAACAGTATTTGCTATATAGCTAAGCAATTCTTATCCTGGAGAATCTTCACTAAAGCTTAACAATCAAAATAAATCTTGTTGTTCTGTATTAGGCTCTGATACTACTTCATATTATATATTACTCTTTTAAGTTGGGGTTCCAGATTCATATATAACTTTTCAGATGTATTTTTATTACCAGTATTGTGTATTTCTTCCTTCAAAATCTATTTAAATTTTTTGTACATATCTTTAACAGACTAAACTATATTAATGTATCACCATAATATGAAGAATATAATTTTGAAAAGTACTGAAATAGATGTAGGCAGCAGACTGATAAAAGAGCTCATTAACCCAAGACTAGTGAAAAAGACCTAGGCCTGAATCATGTATGACTTACAGCTAAGCAGTTTGAAAGTCTAAAATGTATCTTGGACCTAATTTCTTCAACAGTTTTCTACAGGATACAGTTCTGCTGTCTTATAGAAAAATGAATTTTGTGCGCATGAGTAGCTCAAAAATTTCCATGGATGTTGGCAAAATTGGGGAAAAAATAATCACACACATTCTTTCTTACAGCAACTGGATTTTATCATTTTCTACAAGGAAATCAGAGAGAAGTAGGTGGTGTGTCAGTTAAGGGGCAAGGAATTCAACCAAGGCCCCTCATCCCTTGAAGCAAGGAGAGTCTGCATAGCAGCCTGCTTGTCCCATGTGCCTCCTGCCCCAAGGAGAGGCAGAACCCTCTTTCCCCATTCACTGCCTTTGTTTGGGTCCTGGTTCTGTGGACAGAGAGAACAAACTCTGTTGGGGGTTGATATCTTCATCTCAGCTGGCCCAAAGCCTTGGCTCAAACTGCTCTCTTTGGAAAGAGACACAGATGCTTCCCAAGGCAACTCCTGCCCCAGGGAGGGATAAATTGCTGAAATTGAATGAAATGCCTGAAGTTCTGATAGGCTGTATTCAAACTTAGCTCAGTATTCAGTGTGTTAAAATGTGTTCATTGGGAGACTGTGGCAGCTGTCTAACACGAGTAGTTCATTCCTTCAGTCACCTCTGTCTTGCACAGCTCTTGCACAGCACGAAGGATGACCGAGGATGAAATCATTGCATCCTCCATCCTCTTCAGAATTGGTTCAAAAGAGAAGCAAGTGGTTTACAGAAAGTAAGAGATTAGGAAATAGAGCATGATGGCACAAGTTGCTTGACATCAAAAAATCAAGACTCTTCACTCAGGATGTGACTCACCCAAGCTAACCTTAGTGATGTATCAATATTTCACCAGCCTTTTTGGGATCTCTCTTACCATAGCTGGGGAGTGGAAAGCCTTTTAGGGCATGAGTCATCTGTAAGTATGGTCATCTCTCTACAACTCTGCTCTCAACAGCTACCTGAAAGGAGGTTGTGTGAGGTGGGGGTCAGTCTCCTCTCCTAGGTAACTAACAATAGGGCAGAGGTCCTCAAGTTGTGCCAGGGGACATCCAGGTCTGATATTAGGAAAAATTTCTTCACTGAGAGAGCAACTAAGCAGTGGAACTGGCTCTCAAGGACAGTGATGGAGTCGCCATCCCCAGAAGTAATCAAAAAATAAACAAATGTAGCACTTTGCTATATGGTTTAGTAGGCATGGCAGTATTCTGTCAAATGTTGGACTTCATGATCTTAGAAGTATTTTCCAACCTTAATGATCCTACAATGCTATGATCTGACTAATTATAATGACATAAATATACCTGTTTTCTTCTCAGTCACAAAGAAGGAAGCTAATGTGACTAGCTCAGACATGGATGTTTCCTCTGTGGAAGTCAAGATCTGGTCAGATAAATCCTGTCCACAACACAAGAAACATCTGCACCTCACAGAATCAGAATATGAAAATTTTCTTATGTGAAAAGGATATTTTCATTTTTATAATAGACTTGAATGTAACGGCTTCACTTCACATAAACAAATAAAAGCATCATTTAAGAAAACTACATATATTTGGTAAAAGGAAGAAAAATATTTCTTTTTTCATATAAAAATCTTTATTCTCTAGTATAATGTTATTCTCATAAAAAAAAAAAAAAACAGGAAACATTAATTCTATGCTTGATCTATATTTTTTCAGGAGCATATTCTGACAATTTCCAGGTGTCAGTGGGGTTTTGGAAACTTTCAGAATTAAGTACCAAATCTCTCGCACCAATGAGGTTCTGTACCTTTACCCCTTCAGCTGATTTTAGAAGGTTTGCAGATGGACTTCCAACGGACAGCAAGCCAGAGATGCTGAGCACTGTGGTGACTGAAAAGAGTGGGAGCAGTTCTCAGGGCATTGAAAAATACAGCCAGGACATTATGTGCCTAATAGCAATATGCTAAAGCTATTTTCAAAAGGCAGATATCTTCACATCTCTTTCTTTTTGCCTTCACTTTTACTTCCTTAAATATATTAGATATTGGGTCTTTCTGACTGCTGTGAATCTATGCCTTCTGCTCACTGCACAGAGCTATCTAACCAATGCAGAAATTAATTTCAAGTACACTTTTATCTTCATCTCACCCTTTCTCACAGTATTTTTCTTAAAAAAAATGTTTATGCTTAAACCACAACAATAATAAACAAATGCAAGTAGAAAAAATGTACCTTCAAGACACAGTTTTATTACCACAAAAATGTTTCCTTTACATGGGTACATATTCTGCTTGCTTTGATTGTTTTTTTACATTGAATTATAGTTAAATACTGTGTACTAATAAACAAGGAGGTGATCATGCTTTTACTTCATATATCCCCTTAGTCATAACTAATATTATTGAATTTCAGCAAGACAGATTCGTCATTGAAGCAAAATAGCAGCAGAAAAAAGAGAGAGAGAGAAGGAGAAAATCCAGTAATTCAAATTAGTTCTTGGAACCGATTTTGCAGTGATAATATGTAATGGGTAGTAAACTATAACTACTGCACACACATGGTCATAAACTTACATTATCCAATCTATTTCTTCAAAAAAAACTATATGTGTGAATATATGCAGTTACTACATAATTTTATATAAGCTGTAACAGCATCATATTTACAGCAATTTTTATAATCTATGGTTGTCAACTCCAGCAGGCCTCTTGGTAAAAAAATGACTATAAGCCTACAGCAAAAGCTGACCTATGTTCAATTCATTGTACCCATTTCATCTGGCTAAATAGGTTATATGAGTTCACACTACAGTTAGTGGAGAGGCAGAGAAAGGTGTTTCAAGAAAATGATTCATATGACTAGAAGAGACACAGGAAAAGTAGAGGTGGTGATAAGCTTTTCTCTCGTGACTTTGCTGCCTGTGGTTTAACTCACAGGGAGGTGAATTTAGCTGAGAGAATTAACACTGAGAGCAGAGGCATTCCAACAATGAGAGCATAGATGTAAAAATGAAAAATAAATATTTCCTTTATAAAAGGTTATCCATTCCTTTTAGGTAATCTCATGTTTCACAGTCTTTTTGATGTTGCAGCTTCTGATGCTTTGGGCACTATCACCATAGTAACTAACTAGAAAACTATTACAACAAGAGTTCAAAAGTCAAGACGGAAATTTTCCAGTATCATAGTTTACAAATATTTCCATCCTTTTAGAGTGCAGCTGAGAGGTTTTCATCAATTTCCACATGTTGTCTACAAGTAGCAGAGCTAAAACATACTTTTCAAGCACAAAATACTACTTGCTTCCAGAATATGTTCCTTTAATACAGAAGTCTCCAAGTACTGTACAGTTGATGCTATAAATTATTTATGCTCACATTTCTCTTTTCGCAGGGAGATGTAATGATAGCACAAAGGGTAATGGCTTTAAACTGAAAGGGGAGAAAGATAGGATAGGTATGATGAAGAAATCCTTTACTGTGAGTGTGGTGAAACACTGGAAGAGGTTTCCCAAAGAAGTGTGGATGTCCCACCACTGGAAGTGTTCAAAGCCAGGTTGATGGGCCTTTGAGCAACCTGGTCTAGTGAAAAGTATCCCTGCTCACGGCAAGGAGTGGAAATGAGATGATTTTAAGTGTTTCATCCAACTCAAACCGTTTTGAGATTCTCCAGCTTTCTTGGGATAGAGGTAATTTCAGTGACTGAAAATGACTCACACACTTACTAATAATTTTACTTTTTTTCTCTAAATAAATATTCCTGATCTGACTGTTTCTCCCTAAGTGTATTATTCTTTTCTTAATTTATTCATTTTGTTGGGGTTTTTTTGGGTTGTTTTTTTTTGTTTGTTTGTTTGGTTGGGGGTTTTTTTTGTTGTTTTTTTTTAATATATAGTGATTTTGGCTGCCCCAGCATATCAAGTTTATTTAGAGACTTCTTCAAAGCTTCTGATTTTAAGGAAGTGCTGAATAAATATCAATCATCAATTTGGTATTGCTTGGGTGTATTTTGTAAGTTTTTTAAGGCTTATTTGCTATGATAAATGAATAGGGAGGGTGAATAGAGGTGTTTTTTGGCATCTCTGTTTAGGGATCTTCCTTTTCCTCTCAAAGCCCATGAAAGTAAATTTTCAGATACAAGGCTCTGAAACTTCAATACACCACCCATAAGCCTTCAGACTGTGGCATTGTGTATGTGAGTCACATCTTCTACCTGCCTTAATAGGTTTCCTATCCAAAGTTGCCACATATTTACCTGTTTTTGCATTCAGATTTTACATGCCAAAATGAGCACCTGTCCATCAAGTATATCTGCATTTAAATTATTTTTTATGATGCTCAGAAGCGTAGTCACAAACATGACATCATTGTTCCTATTTGAAAAGGAGTCCAACTCATGCATTTGCAGCAAATGTACTTGGAAAAGAATTGAGTACATGTACTGGTCACCCTGACCTTTCAGAATCCTGTTCAAATGCATTAACACAGGATACGGAGCTTGCTCTTAGCTCTTGGAGTGATCACATTAATCCTGGGCCACCATCCTGATAAACATCCATGGCACAGCTGTGACCAGAGTGACTTTATTTAAAGATTCCAGTGCCTCTTTGCACAGTAACCAGCTGGGTCTTCCAGCATCCACAGCAGTAAAGAAACCCTGAGGGTTCCACTGTGTTTTCTTTCTACTTATTCAATTACATGGGCATGGATAAATACAGAATGAGTTTTACAGCAGACTGCAGCTTTTACAATGTCCAAAGGACATCTTATTATATGTTTAAAAGTAGAAATTTCCCCAGTAGCTATCTGAAGGATACCCCAAGGACTCCAACACTTGAGATGAGCTACCAATAAAGGGGAAAGATAAGGAATTTTATTTGGCTTCAGATTCTTCTATTCCATTTGTTAAAATAAATAAATAAAGTTGATTAATCAATATGATTTAACCTTTTTACTCTAAATATACTAAGGTTAAATATGATGGACAGTTCCTTTTGTATATACATTCTTATTTTATTATCACATTAACTGGTCATCAACTACACTGTTATTTACTGGAGACCAATTAATCATTCATTGTCTTCTCATTAAAGCTTTAGTTTGCTGCCGTCTTTTTCCTTCCATTTGCTAACATGAATGTCATAGTTCAAATTCTTCTTTTGTAGATTATTCTTACCCTGCTCTAACAGAAACTTCAATAAACAAGTTAAAGATTAATAAATTATGTTAGGATTTTCAGAGCACCTAAAGGAGGTGGGTGCTGCATTCCTAAGAACACCATGAAGAGTTGTCTGTCTAATTCTCCTGCTCTCTGCTGAAAGCTTGAATTCTGATTTTCTACATAGGAAGCCTGCATAGGATGATGTTCTGCAAGACTGCCATTTTGACCACAGTTTAGCTTGTGACTATCTGCATCAGCATGTCAAGATGTAAAATAGGAAATTTCAGCCAAATAATTAATCAAAAGTTCATCACAGAAATCCATACTTGACTGTGCCAAGCATGGAGAGGAACACACGGCAGGAAGGCACCTTGTCTCCTTCCCACTGGCACACACACATTAACCATAGGAGTGTTTCAAAGGAGCATGAGAGCTGCACAAAGGTCAGCAGTGTAAAAAAGCACAAATACTAATTTTACTTGGATCCAGAGGACACACAGTACTCTACCCTGGTTTCAGTTCAAGCAGTTCTAACTGGGTTCGCTGGCCATGCATAAAGCCAGGTTTCCAGGTTTAACATACTTTACTATATGTACTTGCCTAAATTTAAACCAGCAGTAAGACCTGACAGTGTGGAGACCTAGGCTCTTTATTCCGGACATATGTTTTCAGTTATAGCTGAACTTTTCTCCTCCTCACACTTAAGTCCTAAAACATCTTGCTACGGCAGTAAATTTTTCAATCAGTGTTTATTAAAGGAGTGTGTGGACATTCCATATGATGTGAGCACTTCTCTTATTAAAGTTGTCATTTGTTGACAAATGGGATGCAATTATGGTATATGTAAGAACATTACAACTTCTTCGTGCTGACAAGGCTAATTGCATAATTTCCTATACGTATTACTAAGCAAACCAGAGGGAACAGCAACGGTGGATTTGGATCAGCAAATAAGAAAATTGAAGAGACCTCATATAACTGATAACGGTAGAATGTGCAGTTATGAATAACTATTATCTAATGAAATATATCTGTTTGGGTTTTTTGGTACAAAGAAAACCTCATAATGAGATGCAGATGGATCAGGGCCATTTCACAACATACAATAACAACCCACACTTGGGGAGGAGCCTTGCAGGATTCTGGGTTGGCATCCAACAAGCCTGATCCAGACATCTTTTATTTCTCTGATGAAAGACAGCTGCAATAGTTTTTTATATAATGCTCCACTTATTGACTTAAGGGTTTTGCACTTCAGCAAGTTATTAAGAATAGTCTCTCATAAACAAAAATCAAATAAAAAATGTTTCATGTCACGATATAAAACCACCACACAGAATACATTCCATGGCCTGTGAAGATACTGCCCTTAGACAACCTCAGAGGTCTTTATTTCTTGAGTATCTCAGAGGCATCACCAAACTCAGAAGTCACACACTAAACATTGGGCCATCAGTGTGTGCCACCACATCAACTGAGATTCAGGTTCTCTTCTTGGTTATACCACAGTGAATCCAAAGCTATCCCAACGGTCTCAAGAAGTTCATATAAATGTCAGTGAAGGAAGAAAACAGCTCTGGAGTCTGGCAGTGGGTAAAACATGGAGTCACCACATCCCAGACCTACAGAAACCAATACACCTTCTTTCTATGCAGGCTTAATTTGCTGTAGTCATTATGGGAGACTGTTCCAAAAAATGCTTAGTTTAGTTCCCAAAAGTTAATCCCTAATTTGTAAAAATGTCTCTGTGTGTGTGTGTATCTTTAATCAGTGCAAAGTACTAAGATATCTTCTTGTTGGAAATCCAATACAGTATCTAGAAATTGATCTAACAGTTCCTGTGCCATCCAGTTGTATTTGAAATCAATGTTGCAAAGATTTTCTGGGCAACTGCAAGAGCTATGAGCTAAATTACATTCTGAAAATGCTTCACCTGAGCCAGCTTCCACAGAAGACAGTAAGAACCTCTGTAGTAACTTCCCCAGAAATTACAGAGTTATCTGTTCCCAAAATCTGATGGGAACATCTGCATGAGGTTTTGTTTGGGTTTTTAAAGGATCTGTGAGACTGAGTGTGCTGTTTTGGAAAGCCTGAGTAAACAGGTAGGTTTTTCATGTAGTCTTTAGTATGGCAACTGGTCTTTCTCATTTCTTCTTCACATCAGGTAACTGATGCAAGTGTTGCTTGATCCAGCTAAGTGAAAATACTGTTTTATTTTCATAATACCAAAAATAACTATTTTACCTGAGAAGCGAGTTTCTTGAGCAGTTTCAGGACCAAGTTTCAGACTGCCTATTAGCTGTTTGCATGTTTTAAAGGTATGTTGAAAATATATTTTTAATTAAAATTTGGCTAATCATTGCCTATAAGAAATGTTAACAATCAATTTTTTATTCCATATGAACTACAGATTTTAGAAGAATTAGGTACCAATAAAGCCACCATCATGTCAACAGTATATGGCTATATGAAGAGTAATATTACCACTAGAAATATTACAAAAAAAAAACTTACTGGAAACAGCTCAGATATTTTTGCTCTATTTGCACAATGCAAAAATAGCCTAAATACATTTTTAATGCAATCAGCTGAATTCCGTAAATCCAAATTGTGTGCTAACTGCTCATGCTGATTAGTGTGAAATATTAATTTGCACTAATCAGCTCCAGGCAAGAGAAGCATAATAAACTTGACACATACATTTCACGCTTTACAGTGTTGGAACTTGCCTGTAAACACTATCAGTGCTGTTAGTTATGTCACAGGGGCTGTGTACTCAGGGTGCACTTGGAAAAATTTCTTTAGCTGATGCTTCAGCTGGATTAGTGTGGTGAAAATTGTGATCTCTGAGAGCTGATGGGCTGCACCAGCTAAATGTTGTCAGAAGCATTTGTCTCTGCAGCGAGCCGGAGCATCTGATTCCTGCCCTGGCTGGTTCATGACTAAGTCATTTCCATTCACATTCCCTCTGCTCTCGGTGTACCAGGGTGCAATTAGACTCCACAAGCCAGTGGCTTCCTGCTTCCTTTCTATCTGAAACACGTGCATTTAGTAACAAAATAAAACTGTGTCACTAGGCCTAAAGAAATACAACAGCTATTAGACAAACACACAGGGGAATAGCAACGTCAGGTTTCATATATTATGTCTGAGGGTTGCTTTTTGCAGCCCATCTTACACTTCTGCAGAATGGTGTTTGTAATTCCTGAATTCATAGGTTAGCATTACCCGCAATCAGCATCTGATTTAGGAAGGGCACCCTCCCCAGATGCTATTTTATGCCATAAACCCATCATGTGATGTGATAAACAGGGCCTTTCCTCTCTAATACATGACTAAATATGTAGTACCTTAGAAGCTGGGTCACAGTGAAAGTGAGAGTCTGACAGAAGGCTGGAGGGGAAAAAATTCTATTTATGTGTACTTAAGACAATCATGTGCATGAGTGAGAAGGGATAATCTGTGCAGAAAAATCTGTTGCTCACTGCTGCCTGGGTTGTCCATGCTCCATCTTTCCTACTCTCTGTGTACTGCTCACAAGGGTCTGGCTGAGTTTGCAGCCCTGCCAAGTATAAGGGATAGACATGAACGAAAACATGGTGAAAGTCTCCATTTGGTTGAACAGCAAAATTGCAAAGGCCTCAAATCCTACTGGATTTCCACTGACCTCTGCCCTCCTGTATTTTTCTCTTCCTTTAAAATATAAATTACTCCAGGACACAACTATGTGGATGCTGTACTCCAAGCTGGATTTTCAGATTGCCTGTCTGAAATGTGGTTCACTCAGCTGTTAATGGGGAAGAGAGCATTCCTCATATTAAATGGAAGCATGGGGAAATTTGAAATATTTGTATTGTGTTTACATGGGATTAAAATGACCTAATAAAACAACATAATTATCTCATGTGTTCTGCTCCCCAGGGCAAGCAGTGCTAAGCATACTGCTGAGCACAAAGCACATTGCTCAGCACAAAGCTCATGACAAGCTCATTGACCCCAGAGAAACCAGTAACCACCATTTACACATAACCAGAAATACATTTGGTGTGATATGCTCTCAATAATACCCATTTGATTACAGCCATTTATGTTTTCTAGAGGCAAATGTAATTTGCCTTTTAATAAGAAGGGGTATTTGGAACTAAAAATGGGTTGACAGTGTTAGTTCTAGCAGTAAATGGTCGTATACATCAACAGACATATGAAAAGCTTTCATAGCTCGTGGCTCTTGTTTAGCTTTTGAACAATATACTTATAGCTGGAACAAATTTCATTCATCCTTCCCCCTCTGACACCCCCGCAACCTGAAGATTTTTAATTTATACGTCAAACAAAAGAATCATTGGTCATCATATGTGTACAGATGTTGAGTTTGGAACACCTTTTATTTAATCTTTTAATAGTCTGCAAACAGGCTACAACACTGTCTTGAAAATCTTTGGTGCGATCATTTATCTGTGTATTTCACTCCTCTGGGTTGGGCTACTACAGGTAATCAAAAAGCGAAGCACTTACTAGACTTTGTTTTACTAGGTATGTTTAGCCTGAGTGAACACAACTCCCTTCTTTCATTTTTCCCAGCTATGCCAAGTTTCATAAATTAAGTGTGGCAAAGTCAGGCGGATGGATCATATTTAAGAATACTAGATCTTGCTACTTTTATCTTTTCTCACAGAAGTAAATCCCACTTAAGTCCCTGACAGCTGGGGGTGTAGGTAGAGGAAAGAGGAAAGAAAAAAGGATGACTCAGATCCTGGCCCTTACAGCATTTTTACCTCTGCACTAACGAGAATTCCATTTTTGGAGAAATGTAATATTTCAGTCCTGACCACTCATAATTCATTATATCTTCCTAATATCTCACATACCTCTGTCAGAATTCAGCTTGTGTGATTATAACCAGAGAAACTTCAATTCTCTTTTTAGTTTCAACTTCACTTCTATTTATAGCTACATTCTTCCTTTTTAATCCTGACTTCTTAACTAAACACTTTCTCTCTTCACAACTATTCTAGCACATTTTATCTTTCTCCTTCTCTTTTATTCTTAGTAGGAGATAGCAAACACTCATCTGAACAGAATTTCAAGACTGCTCTAATTTTCGATATATTCTTATTTACTAAGTTAACATTAAATGAGTTAGAAAACATTCAGCTACTTTGATTTTTAAGCTCTTTCCCTTGTTCACTGTGGGAATAAAGAAACCAAATTTTTCAGTTTGGGGTTTTAAATCACTGTGTATAACAGCATATGTTATTTGTCTTTATTAATGTATTTGCACACTTTATAGTCAAGGGAAAAGACAAACAATAT
Organism: Oreocharis arfaki; assembly: GCA_013398015.1. Classification (NCBI taxonomy): domain Eukaryota; kingdom Metazoa; phylum Chordata; class Aves; order Passeriformes; family Paramythiidae; genus Oreocharis; species Oreocharis arfaki. The sequence goes on from VZRR01005263.1 coordinate 225,082, forward strand.
ATCATAAAAATTTCACTGAAATATACAGCTGAACCTTCTTAAATTTATTACTATTCATAGGACTGTCTTCATTGTTTTAGATTCTGTACAAACACTTAGGAAGAGACAGCAATTACTCCAAAGCACTTGTAATCACACTTACGTGCAGTTAATTAATTAAATTAAATCAAGAAGAAATAATTGTAAAATAATTTAGATGAATCCACTAAGGCTTGGTATCTGTGTAACTTCACGTGTTCAAAAAAGTAATGTGGTGGCGCTGATGTAGATTATGTTTAAAAACAGGACATCATTTTACAAGATAAGGCTCTTGGAAAACTCCACATTTGTACATTGCATACAGTAAAGGAACAGCAAATAATGGGTCACTATGCAGGAATGGGTGTCTAAGGCTTCAATCATTTAAACATCTTGCCTAAAGAAGGCAAGTGAAGTTCAAAGCAGAGAACAATGGAAAGAATCTCAAAACAGGAAATATCTGTTACAGACATTAGAAATGCAGTAGATGATCCAGGTGCAGTCACATACTGACCAGGAAGGAATATTAGGCTTTGTTGCAGAGAATAACAAATCCCCAAAGCATTCAGCTTGATATGCAGCTGCAGAGCACAAGACAAACAAAAATTATTCCAGCAATAAAAAAATACAATAGAAATCAAAGGATATAGTTCTGCTTCTAAAAATAATACTGCTCATTAGACTTCACCTAACAGGCAATATGCAGGCTACTTAGTATGGTTTAGAGGTGATGTGCATATAAACTACACCAGTGCCTGAAGGCATGCAGTGTTTGGCAGGAGGAATACAAATTTTGGTGTTTATTAGCAACAGAATTAGAGAATAAAAGGCTGAGAATGCAATGAACCAATAAAATTATTTTTAAATATATCCTTTTTGTGGAAAGACAGTAATAAAGTACAGAACAGAGAGCAGAAACAGAATAGGTTCATGCAGCAAAGACTAGGGAGGTAGCTTGGTTTAACAGAAGGCTTCTGAGACTACCAGAAAAATTGGCTTTACAGGCTGAAAAATGAACTCACAAAGCCCTTTACATAAAAGCAGGACTTAGATCTTGCTCAATGTTTTTCCTAGCTCGTAGCAGTCCTCCTTCAACAAAGGAAATCAATGAATGGGGTTTTCACATATGGGAAAGGACCCATTTTGGGGAGTGGGTATCCAAAGTAAGGACACAATGAGGTGGTGAGAGGGGGATGAAAGGAGAATCTCCATGACCTCTCCACTGTGAGGGGTCCAGCAGCTGCAGGGAAGGGGGCAGCTCCGTGGGACAGGAAGCAGCAGGGCTGCAAGCCCTGCACAGCCCTGCCTCCAAGGGAAGGTCTGAACTCACTGCCCCACCTAGTTTCTTCCTCTTGAATGCCCCAACACTAGTGATGGGCTTGATGCCACAATACTGCCCACTGTGAGCTGGGGGGAAAAAAAAACCACAAAAAATAAACAGTAAGGTCTTTCCCAGTAGCTGAAAAATTTGTAGGATGTGCATAAACCTTTGCCAAGGATGAAGAAATAGAAGGGAGGTCTTTCTTCTGATGCAGTGAGAGAAGTCTAAGAGTAAGCAACACTTTCCTCTAAAGGCTGTGGGATGAAAGAAACTCTCATAAAGTAATAGCAAGTCTGTTTCCAGTAGATAGGAAAAATAAAATATGGGAAATTTTACCAGAGTCAAAATATCACACAAAGAAAGAAGAAATACTACTGATCTTAGAAGGAAAAGAGTAAAAGGAAGAGGGCCATGACTTTCCAGATGTACAAGAAAATTCACCTACAATCCAGCTTCTCTGAAAGGGAAATTAAAGCCATTTCTGTTATAGTGGCCCGATCTTCTTGTGAGATGAGTTGAGTCAATTAGACACAATGCAAGAGAAATGCCAGATTATTGTTGCCATATGAAAAGCTAACTTCTCCTCTGTGACAAGCCAAAATTCATCAAAGGACTGAGTGAATCTGAAGTTTGACACAGCTGGAATGAAAATCTCATCCGAGGCTTCAAAAAGAGTGGTCTAAATATAGGTTCTTAAATATGTGTAACCTGTTTTTCAAAAAAGTGAAGTTCTGTCAGCTCCTATATGAAAATGAGGCCAAGTCTACTTCATAGCTTCAATAGGTATTCAGATTTTGGACTAATCCCCTAAACTCAGCAGAAATAGGTCTAATACAAGAATTGGTGCTTGTAAAATTGTGAGCTACTGAAAAGCCTTGGCTCCGTCTTGGCCCACACTCTGGCAGTCAGTATGCTGAGTCTGGTCTTGCATTATTTGGAAAACAGGAAATGAAAAGGAAATTTCAGAAAGAGGATTTCCTCAAGGAAGGGAGATTCTGAAGGGTGTGAGAGGCAGGTTTTTCAAGGGCTGTTTGAGCTAATGCCAAATTTAAGAAAATGGAGATATTACTTGGAGCTAAGAATGAAAATTAAAATATAATTGATATACATTTCATTAATTAAATGATAAAAGTTGAAATAAATCAAGCCTATTACAAACAAATTAGCATTAAGTAATTACTGCTTATAACCCCAATGCCCTTTCAAATAAGAAAAGGTACCTCCTGTTTCAGCTTTAGATTATCTACATACACAGAATTAACTTCTAAATGATACAACAGATTGTCTTTACTGCATCATTAAAATCCATTGGCTTTGCTGTGCACAAGCACTGCATCTCTAGCTTTGACTAGAGGCTGCTATTTTTCCCCTCTGTGTTAGGTGTATTTTATTTCTCTAAAATATAATTTGTAGTTGTCTTTGTTTATAAAATACAGTACCAGTGAATGACACACCTTTTTAAAGTAGCCAAATTTGATATTTCAACCTAGTTCTGCAGTGAGGTTTCTATGCATGGAATATGTTTGGGGATGCCATTTCTGCTTGCCTTCCCTCTCCGCTCAAGACACAGCCAGGAAGAAGTTTATGTTACACAAAAGTAGAATAGCATTCTTTTAAATGTTTCATCAGCTATCTGAAGATATCCACAGGGTTTTGCTTTAGAATTCACTAGAAGCTCATCAGGGCATGCAGCCAGGACTGACTGTTTCTACATGCTTAGTAAATGCAGTTATTTGTTACCCAGAAGTACACGTGTATTTATATTGTTTCTGCTAGGTAGAGAAAAACAGACACAATTGCATTTAATAGTGTCCATAACTTTAGATCTGTAATTCCAGTGAAGTCAATGGATCCCCCCAGGTTCTTAAAATAAAATTTTACAAAATGCTGGAATTATTTCACACTCCTTAAACAACCCAATCTTAATATTAAAGAGACCTTATAATTTCTATACTCAGAAAAAAATTACTATAGGAGAAAATTATCCAGGCAGAACATGTTCTTAAATACTTGAATGCAGGTCTATTTTTTATAATTGTTGACTGAGTGATGGGAAGATGCATCTATAACTAAAAATAGACCTCAAGTAAAACATGTAGGAATAAATTTGACTTCCAATGACAGATGCATTTCCATAAACACGGCTCCATTGAGGGAATACACCTAAAACTAGGAAACTTATTTATGATTCCCTCAGCTTCATTTGCATACTACTGTATCAGCTCTGTTTGCTCCTGTTAGTCAAAACTACATGGCATTTTAGTCTGATTTGGAGGACTGCAGTGGAAAAACCCAAATTCTAATTTAAGCACCTGGGAATTTTCCTTTCAGGGATATTTATGTACCTTGCTCTCCTGAAATGCATGGAATTCAGCAATTAAAAATGCACAGAATTATGGCTTCACTGCTGTGAAAATTACTTTCCCAAACTGCTGAACATCCACTACATAAATTCATGAAAACAAACATGCAGAGTGATGAGCTGGATTTTAAATATTTCCAAGGATACTCCAAAACCTTTCTGGAAAACTGGATCTAGAAATCTTTGACAACCCCTCCTCTCACAGTAAAATTTTCTTTTTAATTTAACATGATATTTCATGCATTTCAGCTGATGCCCATTGCCTCTTCTCTTGCCACTGAGCACCACTGGGAAAACTCTGGCTCCATCTTCTTTATTCTGGCCCAGCAGGTATTGATACCCATGGATAAGTTCCCCCTGGCCTTCTGCTCTCCAATCTGGGCAGCCCCAGCTCTCTTAGCTTTTCCTTAAGACTCTCCAGTTCCTTAAACATCTTTGTAGCCTTGTGCTGGACCCACTTCTGTATGTCCATATCTTCCTTGTTCTGGGGAACCCAGCACTGGGCCAAGCACTCCAGATTTATTAATACTAGTGCTGAGCACAGGAGAAGGACCAACCTCTTCATCCTGCTGGCAGTCCTCTCCCTAATGCAGCCCAGTAGGCTGTTGGTTGCTCTCCTGCAAGGGAATGTTGATGGATCATGTCCAGCTCTTGTCCACCAGGACGTGTAGGGTGTTCCTTACAAAGCTGCTTTCCAGACAGCTGGCCCCCAGGTGGGTAAGGTTTTATACTCCCTATCCAGGTGTGTAAGGTTTTTCTTCTCCTGGGTCAGGCCTTTAGCACTTCCCTTTACTGAACTTCATGAGGTTCCTTCATGTCCCATTTCCGCATCCAATCCAGGTCTGTCTGAATAGCAGCACAGTTATCTGGTATATTACCACTTCTAGTTGGATAATTTCAGCTAGGTAGTTTTGCTGAAGGTCTGCTCTATCCCAGCGCTATCTCATAGCCCCACACCTGCATGCAGACCTCTCATTCCCTCTGTTTGGTCTTTGCTGCACATGGATTTCCCAGAAAAAGAGTGAGCATTTCCCCTCATAATACTCTGATCCTGGCACTTTTTTATTTGTGTGCTTATGGTTACACACCTGCTGCCTTCTATCCTTTTTTTTTTTTTTTATTTTGTAATCTCTCCTTCCTCATCAGCCAGTCTACCACTTCCCCACTTGATTGAGTGTTATAATCTCCTTTCCCCCACCATTCCTAGTTTAAGGCTCTCCTCAGTAGGGTGCCCAGCCTGTTGACAACAAAACTTTTACCTCACTTGGTCAGGTCTGTCCTACCTCTACCTAGCAGTTCTCAGTCATCAAAAAGGACTGTGTTTTTGTAAAGCAAATTCCTGTCTCCAACACCAGATGTTTAACCAGTTGTTGGTTCTCAGGGTCCACAAACGACAGATATGCATGAATAATCCCACAGTAATTATACTGTCTAATTGCAGTGCTGTCACAGGCAGCATAGGGTGATCCCTGCTCTGAATAAGACCAGGGTGCTGTGAGTCTCAGTGCATCATTTGGGGCTGAATTCACTCTGGCTGTAATGGAAAGCCAAGCAGAGACCTTCCTTGTAGGTTTTAATGGGTCTACCACAGAGAAAAAAGGTGCTCCTTAGAATTTTACCTATTTAAGATGGTACATACAGAATGGCTTGGTGATTTCATGAATATGTGATGAACAGATAAGTTTTTTAAAAGTGAAACAGTCTTGATTCCTAAAGAAAAAACTTCATAAATAGGTCAAAAGCCAACATGACTCTATATGTGCTAATTTTTAAAGAAATTCTCATCTCAAGCTCAGCTTTTAAAACTTGCTTAAATTTTGCTAATTATTGTGATTTTTTTTATTATTAATATTAATATTATTCCTAATCCAAATGTAATTGAAATGGTAAAACAGCTGTGGAACTTCAAAATGTTTTCAGTCATTATCTTTTATCAAAGTCATTGCAAGCAGGTTCTCTTTCTCTTTGTGGCTCATCTTCATTGATTGGGGATGAACAAGCAGCAGTAAATTCCCAAATGACTGTATTTGACTAGAAATTGCAATTACTTGATGCCTAGTAATATGCATTTCAAATGTGTTTGGCTTTCTTTCAATATTCATTGATTACCATTATCAGCTCAACAAATTAAAATGCATCCACAGGTATGAGAGAACAGAGAAAAATACTGGTTGAAATCCTGGTCATAGAGAAACCATTGGCTTTGCCATTGACTTTTGGAAATGCAATCAATGCTCAAGTATTGGGTCTCTAGCAGTTGTCAATGGTTGGATACTTTCCTTTTCTTTAGACAGAAAAATGAAAATATCTACCTTAATTTATTGTTACTTCAGTAGCGTGATCATCTTGCTTCTGACTTTGCAGCCTTTCCAATAACCATATGGTAAACATCCGTAAATGCTCCTCATATTGGCCTGTAGTATTCCCAAATACTCTTAGACATTTCTTCTACCACAAAGAACCTCAAGAATTAAAAATTCTGCCTGCTTTCTGCTCGCCAATCTTGGAAAAATGACCTCATCTTCCTAAAACAGCTGCCTGAGAAAATGTTCCCACCTCATGGACACTTGGGCCATGAGAAAAAGATGCCCTTCACACAAAACAGTGAAATCAGTTCCTTTCAATGTTGTCCTGCAAACCTCAAACATTTATAAATTGATCACTATACTCTGATGTGAAAAGCATTAAGCTGGGATAAACGCAAGCTCAAGACCAGTTTTAATCACTTAAGCAAACCTCCACCAATAGAAGCTAAAATCAATTGAGAATTTTTATAAACTTAAGCTTAGATGCATCTTCTCTAAACGCAGAGGCCTCTGCTGAGACATCTCATCAACTGAACTGCTCTCTCCAGGATGCCTTTACAGCCAACAGAGACAGTCAGTGGAACCTAAGGCTGACTCATCACAATTCAAAATCCCTGTAAATATCCACTCTGCTCTACTGTTTTCAGAGGAAACTGAGGGTGGCTTAATTCGGTATGTTTGTATCATAGATGCATCAAGTTAGAGTTCCTTGGGATATCAGTGAAAAAAGTCTGAGCTTCTTGTCTGAATTGGTTAGTTTAGCAAACAACAGTAGATCATCAGCTGCTCTGACAAAGCACTGATCCTCTGGTGAACAAGCTGGAACTGACTGGGATATGTCTCTTGCAACCAGCAGACAAATTTCTTCTAGAGAAATCTACAGTGATGGATTTTTTTTTTTAAATAGAAAATTCTCTGTGTAATAAGAATTAAAAACAGATATTCTAATTCTTAATTCCCATTAGAATCAGTAAATTCATGTAGCAAAAATAAAATTAGGAACAGAATAGATTTACATATATAGTCTTAAATAAAAGGTAAAAGCATCTGTTTCAGTCACACCTGAATTTCAACCCAGAAAAATGTCATATTACTCTTTGAATATAAGCCTGCAATCTACACTGGTATTTTTGGGTAGTTGCTGTATTATGCTGGTGCCTGGCTGAGTTTACACAAGAACATATCGATTTTCTCTTCCTCTTCCTGCATATCTCCCCCTCCAATACAAACAGCATGGAAGAATCAGCACTGAACAAAAAAGAAAGAGGCCATGAGAATGGGCCAGCTTCTGGCTTATACACAGAGAAAATCTTTTTGCTTTCTGACAGGACATTCTGGAAACATCTACTTTTCATTTCAGGCCCTTTTTATGACAAAAACAAGCTCATTCTGAGCCTGTTAAATCATTTCAGTTTGAGGCCACTGACAAGTTACATTTTTCTAGTGCCCCATGTTGTCAGTCTTGTTCATCTCAGGAGGGAGTTAAGAGTAAACATTTACTTTTACCCGCTGTCTCATGTGGATACCAGTCAAACTTTAAAAAAAAAAAAAAAAAAAAAAGTGGATTTGTGCACGTGTGGGAACATTTTTTTCCAGGAAATTTGAGTGTATGGTTGGATTCACATAACTGTGAATAACCCACATCATCATTGCTATTGCAATATATGTCTTACTGTGGCTGTATTTAAAGTTTATAGTCAGGCTTATTTTGCAAGGCCCTGTGAATGAGCTGTGCTTCACCTAAATTATGTCATCTGGAAATTAGAATCTAATTTAGTGTTTAAGTCAATTATTTACATTCCCTTTAAGGAATGAAGTGCCATCAAATTGTCCATTACAAGAGATTGACACCCCTGGACGCAAAAATAAAACCGGCTCTCTTCTACACAGGGGTCTTCTACAAGATCTCTTGTAGCTCCCACCCGCTGACAGAAAAGGGGCAAAGACGGAGAAGCTAAATGAAATATGGTGATTACTTTCTTGTTCAAGTGGAGAGCAAGGGCAGGTGCCTTTCTAAAGAAATGTCTGGCAGTTTCTCCATGGCCAGGTCCACAATCAGATTCCTTATTGGGACACAACATCAGAACACAGGCCAGTGAATTTATCTTCCACTTACCCTAAAAGAAAATATAAAACGCCATGTTTCCTTGTTTCTCTCTAAACAAAAGTAAAAGCCTGATATTTTTATGCCATAAACACACACACCCTAAGTGTCATGGAAAATCCTTGCTGCAAGGTGACTGAACAGCTCTTAAAGATCATGCAAGGGTAAGTAAGGTCAACTTCTATTGCTTGTAGCGGTGGTCCAGCCCACTGATGGACCGAGTGACAGCCAGTGAATAGATTTCCCCACCCAGGACTCCAATCCTGGAGGCAGGGCCATGGTAAAAGATCACCTCCCACTGGGTGTCATCCCTGCAGCATCTCCTCCCCTCTTTCTAGACTCTTCCTTGGTTCCTTGATCTTCATTGGTGCCTTTATATATACCTATTCATAAGGTTAATTTACTATGTATTAATTTCTAGAAAGTTCTCGGTTATTGAGTTCTTGGTTGGGTTGTTCGCCTAAGTTCCTCCCCTGCTTTCCCCCTATTGGCTGTGTGTCATTACCCTTCATTTCCCTATTTGTCCATTTCCCCTGTGCCCCCCCCTCCTCGTTCACGTATTAAAACGGCAGGTGCAAGAGCCTCGCGCCCTTTTTCTGGTGCTTTGCCTTCAGCCCGAGTCCTCATTTCTGTTCTGCCTTCTTTGGGACAATAAAGCTGGATTTGTAAGCCTAGAAATCGGCCCCTCTTTCTCCTTTTGCCGCGGTCCTTGTCGCGTAGCAATAGCATTGCCATAGCCAGCCTTCCTGGGAGCTCCTGCAGGCGCGTTACATCAGCAGACCCGAGTTCGCCTCGCCCTGCCGGCCACACCGGGCCAGCTGGCTCTGCCAGGCTACCGGGCAGCTGATGGCAGCGATGATACAATTGCTCTTGGCTGATTTTCTGATTACCTTGGGTTTGAGTCTGCAGACTTTGGTCTTTTTGGTTTTAATTTGCAAGAAGTCTTAAGTTAGATTGCTTACAATTCATGAAGGTAGACATGAAAAAAATCTTACAATTGTCTATTCTCTTAACATAAAGATGCTCATTTCTAAAGATACCAGAAATGCAGCTATGTCTGGATAATCCTTACACTTCATAGTGAACAAAGCAAGCCTTCATTTTATTTATCTCTGAGCTGACACTCAGGTCAAGCTGAGGATTATGCTTCCAACTTTCCAAAACAATCATTCTCATAGCCAAATTTGGAGATGTTTCCCAAGGATATCCCCACTGAATGCAACAGAACTGTGCAGCAAGTGCTGAAAACCATGGCTAGAGGTGTAGGAGACTGACATGTAGACTGAGAGAAAGAAGGAAAAGTCTACCCTGAATTTCCAAACAGGGTGATGAGTTCATGGCTGCTGAACTTCTGAGGTGCTGGCAGTACCCCGCGTGCAGCACAGCATAGACAGAATTGCAGGAGGCAGAAGAGAATAGGTCTTATCCAGAAATAAAAACAGAAGGAAATATTGCAATTTCCATAGATGCAATAACACAAACAATTAAATATATATGAACCACTGGTGTTTAGTTGAGTTCAAAAGAAAAGTTCCATGGAGATTGACGGCTGTCCAGGCTTACTGTGTGGGTATAGTTACAGTCAAACATGTTACAACTTTCCAGGTTTTGAGAAAGGGATAAATTGTAACTACCTGGAGCTTCCCTCTGCTTCCTTGCTGACTCTGTTTTGCTTCCCCAGCTTGCCTTAGAGCTTGGCAGCATACAGTCTTGTAATTCCACCTGTAGTTCCTGAGCTGTTGAGGCAGAACATCCTGTATGACATTCCCTGGCAATATCCCCAGAATTCAGCTTTATTATTCATTCTGGCTTGCCACCAGGCTTCTGTTTCTGAAGCTTCCTGCTTCAGTGTCTACCAGACAAAGAAATAGATTGGAGACAGAAAGGAGGTGAGATAAGAATGGCGGCTTTCTGCTAAGTTCGCCATGATTCTTACGGAAATTTTAGTACCATAAAAGTTCCAATATTGATATTGCACTGATATCATTTAAGCTCTTTTTTTTCATAAGAACCTACAGGGCAACAGGAGCTCCCATGTATATTGAAGATGCTGGTATTTAACTGAGCTTCAACATGCAGCTTGTTATAATAGCACTTAGTATATTTCTACATCACACAACATCATGCCATGAAATGATACCCCAGTGATCTATAAAATGGCCCTACTGAGAAACTAATTAGTCAAGGCAGAGCTCTGTGTTAATTCTACGCTGTTGCTCCTGGTATTACACTAGCTCGCTCAGAAAGACAAAAAAAAAAGGCAAACTGAGATTAAGTAACTGGCCTGGGGATGCAGAGGGTGGGATCCATCTCAGCTGACTTTAGAAATCAACAATGCAGACATTTAAGCCCAAACTGGCCCCTGGGGCTCCATGTATAGTCACTGGAGACAAATATGCCCTTTTAGGGTGCCAATCATCTGCCCTATTTCAGACATCTAATTTAGGAGAGGATGAATTGCCCCTTGGATTCTATTGACTTGTACTTCACTGACTATCTACTGAGCCAGAAGCCAGATGCAGATGTCTTCAGCACAGGCATCTGCATTTAGTCAATATATTTCCACCTGCAAAGTCCATGACGAAGTTGGGAATAGCATATTTCCTTTGTTCCTAGGGCTGTATATTATTCTGTAGATCATACCACCATTTGGCAACTCTCCTAGTAGCAAAGAGACTTGAAATTATGCTGTATGATACTTAGAGATTGTTCAATTATCATATAAATTAAAGCTTATTTAATGGACTAGTCAAGTAACTGAACACTTGGCTGGTATAAAAACCCTAACATATTAAAAATAGGGAACATAATTTTAACATAATTAAAAGCCATTCTAGGGTTTCAGTTGCATTCTCACTGGTCAACATCACAATGGATTAATACTTTAAAATTTTGATTCAGCTTAAAAAACAGAGTTGCAGTTATGCAGTTACACTGTCAGGACAGGGCTTGTCAGAAAGGAGCTCCGGGGCAGGAACACGCAGCATTGTGCATATTGTCCAGTCATGAACAGTGTGAAGAGAAACACTTTCCTGTGTACAGTAGGGAATCCATTTCCTCTGCATGTGAATAAGTACTAAAAACTCCGCAAGTGTGGGCGGTGCTGTGTGAATAAGAACCAGGGGATGAATGAAAATGTGTCTGTGGTATCCCAGCTTCAATTTGCTGCAGGTAACGCAAGGTACCAAAGAAAACATGCAGGGAGAATATTGTAGAAAGTGTAGTGTTTCATTACTAAATACATTGAGGAGAGGCTTGGCTGCAGATTCAGGCAGATGAATTGGTTGCCTACCAGCTCCGTGTGTCTGTCTCAGCTGAGAGCCTCCACTGCCAGCCGAGTCAGCTGAGCTGGTCAGTGCACAGACAGCACTCAGGAGCGCTGGGCTCATCAGACAGAGATGTCTCCTGGGGAGAGCGGCCGAGCAGCTCCCCAGGCCCTGTGGCACTGGTGGGAGCTCAGATGCCCAACTCAGATGTCCGCTCTCACAGCATAAACTTCTGCCTTTAGCTGTCCCAGTACAAAGCTCAACTCAACACGACTTAACAGCATGCAAGGCACTTATACCATCTCCCTGCCTCTGCCACAGTGTTCATTTTGGATTAGAGTCAGCTGTTAACATTTCTATTCCCTGCTTTCTGGGTATGATTTGCAGAAGTTCAGAAGACTGAAGCACATGGATAGGTGACTAGAATGCAGATTGCCTATTTAATACTATTGCCCCTGAGAAATTATAGGCTAGGTGTCTAAAGTTGGTCATCAAAAATTAGTGTAGGATTTTGACAGCTTTGTCTATAATTTATCTTTTCTTCAGTTCTCCATCTGTAAAATGATGGTAATAATATGCTTAATTGCTAGGGCTGCTGTGAATATAAATTCATGATGTTTGTGAAGAACTGACAAATTACAGAAAGAGCACCATAAAAACCACATGAGGAACTTAATAACAATGTATTCAGCTGAGGTTTTAGATTGTGATTAATAGAGCCTGGAGCCATACATTGAAGAAAGGAGATAAAAAGAACTATTTAATAATTATGCATACAAAGAAATAAAAATAATAGATGACCATACAATTAAATTCTGGGGCAAAACACATATGCATAGGGAGTTTTATGAAGGTGACAGATGAAATTTTTAATGTTTACAGATTAATATCAGGAAAATGAAAGCATAAAAAATCTCTAAGTATAGGTGAAAATTTTTCTCTCAGCTGCTGGACACTTCTTGCTGCCTACAAGACTGTGCCCATAGAACAGCTTCAGGTACAAGCAGGTCCTTGTTAGGATCCAGATTTATGTAAGAAATCACCTTTGTCTTCACTTTTCATTTTTGTGCTACTTTCAGATTTACTTTACCCCAGAGTAGTCTCTGTTCTGGTTTAATGCAAGCCCCTAAAAACTGCAGCACTGGCAGACCTGGAGAGGAGATGTGGGGTGAGCAGAACCATCCCTTGGGTGAGGAGCATCCTGAAGGGAGGGGGCACAAGGACAAGAGAGAACAGGAGTCACATAAGCCAGCAGGGAGAGAAAAGGCCATTTAAAAGGCCCTGCAACCAGATGACTCTCCAATCAAGGTCCATCTTTTTAAAAAGGCCCTGAGGAAGACAGGTGGTTCATGCAAAAAGCAGTCTGCATTTTAATCTTTTTTTTTCTTTCCCAAACATGGCATGAAAGTGCTATCCTCAGCGATAAAAGCTCCCCTGAGACTCCACCTCGCTTTCCAGCCCTTGAGTACTGACTTCCCCTGGTGTGAAGGAAGGTTGAAGTGCCAGCTGTTAGAAGAAATAATTATTACAGCACTTCCTGCAAGCACTTCAGATTCCAAAGAAGAGAAGCAAAAGCTACCTGATTCCACACTTTTTTTTAAAATTTTTTTTTGCTATTTTGTTTTTTGCCTTACTCCCTTAACAACCTTCTTCTTTAGTCAGTGAATAAGCTTTTACCCTGGGGATTCAACATGTTGCTAAGGGCTGTCATTACAGTGAGCACATCTCTCTAAGTCATATTCACAGAGCCATTTCAAAAGCAGCATAGGCTAACCCTTTCCCATTACAGACATGGAAATTCTCTCACAATTAAACCCAGTCCACACCTTCTAAACATTTAGAACGATGTAGGTGACTAGGAAATGTTAAGAAATATGTCTGCACTCAAGATTACGGAACACAAAGGCGATAGCTGGAATGTGCTTTGCCATTGTTCACCGCCTGCTTGCCGCTCACAGCTAATTGCTGTGAAAGGAGCCATCATTTACTGCTCTGGCGATGCACGATTCACTCCTACACATCAGCCACTTCCTTGTCCTTATGTCAAAGGTCTGCCACTGGCACTGTGGCAGCTCCCTCTGTGTGGGCATCCACACGTTGTTACCCTGCCTCTCACTTCGCATTTGCAGGTCCACACAGACCAGCGCTGATCACCTCTGAAATAATAGCTGTGTGCACTGGTTTTTTAATGGGCTGAAACCAACAGAATTAACAAACCTACTTCAGTTGCTCTCTATTATCCTTCCAAGACCTGATTAAAGCTTGTTCGAATGGTGCTGTGTTTTCTCCTGTCGTTAGTTCATTCCATTTTGTAAAATGTTGGCACTCTGAGTAAAAATATAATTAAACTATGGCACAGAAGCTGATAGCTTTGATCCCACCTAGCTTAGTAAAAAAGACAAAACGGGCACATTTAATCCACTATTTGTTCAGTTACAATGTGATAGTTTTAAACTATGCACATTCCAGTGACTGAACGAATATATGAGGAATGCCAAAAATTAATGTATGAGTTACAATTATTGCCATACAAAGGCTGTTATAGTGCACACCAAAAATCTCACAACAATGAGGTCATGTTACCATAAAACATAATGCATGGTTAAATCATAATGCAAAAAGAATTTTGAAAAACTCTATTCTCATGTGCACAGCCTGTGGCCTGTGATTCAGTAGGGCTTATTCATATGCATTTGTAGAAAAAGAGATTTCTCCTCTCCAGAGTTCCCCTGTCACACACTTCTGAATCTCTTTTCCTTCTTTAGTGCATCTCCCCCTGCTTCTGCTGCCCTCTGCCTTTGCCTCTGCTTCTCTGCATGTTGCCTCAGGATTACTAGAGAACATTGATTTTTCTGAGGATTTATTTGCATAGGCATGCAGCTTATCCCATATGTAAGTTTTACCCATGGAAGTATGGTATTCATTTTGTGCATAGACAGAGGCACACACAGAGCCAGGTGTAGTAATGCCAATATTCAGCATTTTTTATCCTCAAAATGCCCTACAAATGTTAACTAATTAATCCTCAGAACACCTCTTTGAGTTATCCATGCTTATCCCAATTTCTTGGGCAGAGGCAGGGACACCAAGAGATTGACTGTGAGGGCTTCCACTAGGGTCAGGGGGGAGGGAAAAAGAAAACGCTCGTCAGCTTTAATGGAACTTCAATCAGGTACAAAGTGCTTTGCCTAACAACACCAAAATGTCAGGATTAGACCAAAGTTACCTATATCTGTGATTTTCTGGGACTGACTCTGATCTTTTTGTCTGCCCTGAGCTGGTCAGGCAGCTGAGATAGATGATCATGTTAGGTCACTTGCAACTGAAAATGTGCTATTCTATGCTATTCCATCCTATTCTATTCTGTCTCTAGGTCGGTTTGTGCCCGGGTCAGACACGTGCAGCCCCAGAGCCCCAGCAGTGTAACAGCAGCACGGGCGCCGCAGGGATTTGGCTGCTGGCAGCCGTGCTTACGTTTGCACTGCACTGTTCCTGCAGCATTTCTTTTCATCTCTTTCCCAGCAGAACACAGCAGGACAAAAAATGATGGCAGGTGACAAAATGGCTTTTTGCTTGTGGCAGAGCACCCAGCCACATGAACTGTCTCCCTGGACAGCTGTGGGGTGACATGCTTTACACTGCAGGGAGAGGTCAAAGAGCTGCAGCCCCCCTGGCCTTCTTACAAACAGCCCCCACCCCCTGATGCTCTCTCAGTCTGACAGCTGAACAAAATGAAGGCTATTTCTGATTTATAGCTGCAACCTGCAATAAATTATATTTGGGTGGTTTATTAATATGAAGCACGTTAGCAAGAGCATATTGTCTGTCTGCCGCAGATGGAAAAACTAACTCTATCGATGACGGTAATCCATTCATTGTTTTATGAATCCAGCATCCTCCAGAGAGCACCACAAAACCCCTCTCAGTGTCTCTGAATACTACATTTTACATTTAGATTTTCTGGCTTAAAGAAAAGATGTGTAAAATCACAAGCAGGCACAGCATTCCCCACTGACTAGTGCATTTATGAAGTCTTTTGTGGTGTTATTACAGAAAGTATATGAAATACAATGTACATGAAACTAGGAATAGGGAAATAAATACATCTGTATTTTTTTAAAGGAACAAGAGACCGATATTTCTTCACTGTGAGAGTGGTGAAGCACTGGATCAGGTTGCCCAGAGAATCTGTGGCTGCCCCATCCCTGGAAGTGTTCAAGACCAGATTGGATTTGGCTTTGATCAGTCTGGTCTAGTGGAAGGTGTCCCTAACAAAGGGAGGGAAGTTGGAACTAAATGGGTCTTTAGTGGGAACTAAAAGGGTCTTTAAGGACCCTTCCAACCCAAACCATTATAGGATTCTGATATTCGGTTTTATATCCCACATTTTAAATTGGAAATGTTGTATTCTGTTTTCTGAAAAACATGAATCTGAAAAACACATCGAAGTGTCTCCTTGAGAGGTCTGGTGTAAGACAGGCTTTTTGAGGCTTTTGGTCAGAGTTAATTTTGAAGTCGCCCAGGGGACCCTGTAAAACCAGTCACACAGCCCTGGGAAATCATAAGGGTTTGGGCCAAGGCTTTGGCAGTAGGAATAAATGCATATGGAAGTGCATCCAAAGGGATTTTGAATTATCTGGGGACCTTACCAGAACGGTTGTAAAAGGTGGACCCAAATGGCAGGCCAGCTGGATTGTTTCATTCCTGACCTGAAGTTGTCCTCATACCCTCTGGCTGTACAAATGTTAGAACCAAGTCCTCTGGGTGTCTCTGAAAACAAATGTTACAAGATGGACTGAAGTTTCCCACTTTACACTGCTGGGCTCATCTTTCTACGGTATTTCTTATATATAAACCTCTGCAATATCCCAATATATCCCTGGATGTCACGAGAGCCTCAACAAATGGGCACCAATGGATTTGTACCATTTCTTTCTTCTCATAGAGGGTTTTTTACACTTAAACCCTACAAAACTGCATAAGACTTCCAAAGCATATATTTCACAAGATATTCACCACAATTGGCTGCTCGTCATGGGATTGAAAAGTGCAATAGTTTAAGAAAAGTTGTCCCAAAACAAACCAAACCTCAAAATGGAGCTTGTTCTTGGAGTGTTGCACCTCACACCTTGCTATAGCATTGTCACACCAGGGTGTCATGGGACACAACTGCTGCTGGAGTGCGACTAAGACCTTCTTTGCCCTTTCCCACGTGCTGATCAAAGCTTTGTGGGGCAGGAGGGACTTGATAAGACACATGCCCAAACCATAACAGTCCATGAGCACACAGCATCCACATCTTACATAAGAGAGCCAGTCCAAATCCTCCAAAATCACTACAAGGATGACTTCTGCACCAAACACCACAGCATGCTCACTGACTAGTAGATGCCCATCCTGAATTCCATAAGTCCTTTTTTGCCCAAAGGTATAATTCTATTTACTTATCTCAGATGTGGTAGGACTTATTTTACTACGTATGAAGAAAAATTTATTAAGAATAGATAAGAATTCAAAGTATTATTTTTATATAAAATATTAATCAAATCATGTTTTCATAACTTTATTCAGTCCAACCTATTACTGGAGTCAGAGTATTATTTTGTGCAAACACATACTACCAGCCTCAAGTCCTTTAAAAATCTCACTAATTCCAGCAGAAATTTTGCTATAATGGAGACAATAGGGTTTATCCTGTTGCAGGTGATTCAATCTTATGCAAAAGATGTTTGTATTTCCTGAAACAAAATACTCATCACTTATATTAGTTAATAGGAAAACAATCAGCTAATTTGCCAGGTTTTGCTGTATGCTGGAAAAAGAATGCATCTCTATTCAGAAATTACTAATATTGTCTCTTCCCAAGCATGAGAGCAATGCCTCTCTATTGAATAGTTGAGTGGTCCTACTTTTTGAGATTTTTACGGTCCTTTTCACTGCTTCTTTTAAATGTATTTATCCTTTCAGCTCTCTCCTTCAAGGTAGTTTTCAAATGAGTATAAATCTCAGTCACGTGACAAAGATATTGCAGCCGAATAATTCAGTATGCATTATCTGACATGGTGGCTGTCCTTGTGCTGACTCAGCCTATAGCAAATGTGAGGCTATACTATTTATCGTGAATTTCCTTCATTGTAAACGAAGCCAAGCTGAATTTGCTGTGAACTACAACTATGAGCACAGGCAACTGTGGTGGCTCACCTGATTCAGAGGAATTTGTACAACTTCAGTAGATTGCCTGCCTGTCTGAGCCTTCCAGAAAGCATGCAATGATTTGCACGCAGTCACACAGAAAATCTGTGGCAGGACAGGGAAACCCACTTCATGATAAAATCAGTGGATAACTTTCCTCTTCTGGCCATGTCATACCATGTGGAAAGTAGCTGATGGTCCTAAGAGAACAGCCAGTCTAAGCAAAATACACCCTTTTTTAAAGGGAAGAAAAGATATAAAGGCATTTGGTTTGATAGCCTAACAGGGTGCTGCAAACAGTGAGAGAAACAGCATTACCTCTTCATACAATTCCCCTGAAGAGTATTTTCCTTTTTTTATTTTATTTACTCACAGCTGATTGAACTAATATCTCTTATCGTAGCCTGCAAAGAAAAGCTATAAAAAAAATTAAACTGGAAAAGCTAAATTATTTATACAATTTCATGTGCTGGATGTTTTGGTACAGTTGAGCCTTGCTTCTTCCTAATAGCATAAGACTATTAGGAATTGTAATACTCCTCAGGGGATGTAAGATTTATCAACCCTTGCAGAACGGGATGGAAGCCAAGACAGGAGATTAAGGGATACTAGTTAAATTAATCAACCTTCCCTCCATATATTGGCCAGGAGAATGCAGTAAGTTGTTATTCATACATTTTACACAGTAGGAGCACAATTTGACCACAACCATATGTTGAATTTAATATTAAACGTTGGATCTTTCCAAAAACAACTCCATAAAAATGTCAATACTTCTTTTTTTTTTAGACGAATGGCTCTATTCATTTTTAAAGGCATTTACACTCACACACAAAATGAAAAAGTGCTTTTCTATACCAGTTCTGAAAACAACCTTCCATTTTAATCCTGGTTCAGGACCCTATCGTGCTTGTTTATGAGTCAAAGTCTAAAGCTAAGATTAATAGAGAAGATGGAAGAGTTGCAAATACTCCCTTTTTTTTGACCTCTCTTTTAACTACAAAAGGGTCAAGAAGATATTTTCCTTGTCAAGCTGAAAACCTTGGAATGCTATCTTTTGCTTTATGTGCAAGGCTGAAATTCAAGTTTCTTGAAATGAATGCACCCTGCTATTTCTGTCTCTGTACAAAGCGAAAAGCACCATTACATGAGTAATTTTTGGAGCATGTCACACCTACGGAAGGGTATTTTTTCAAAACCCAGAACTGGCTGAAGAATTACAACACCAAAATTTTGTAGATCATAAAATTAGACCATCTTTAATCCTGAGCAGGTGGAACTATTGAAAGAGCATCTTTGAGCTATGTCTAACAGACCCCCCACTGAAGCAGGTAAACAGATCACGTGCACCGAGTTGCAGTCAGTAGGAGACAAGTCCCTCAATACCTGCTGGCAGCCACGTGGCTCTGGCTGGCCTGGGGCTTGTGCTATAAGGTCTGTAATGTCTGCTGGAGCACCTATACACGGTATTGCACTCCCCCTGATATCAGGTCAGCTTGTGCAGCCTTACCCGGGCCAGTTCCTGTGGTCTCCGCAATCCTCTACACAGATGTGACAAACTGGGCTGTGGCCATCAGGTCCCCAAGGCTGATAAGCAACAAAGTAAAAGAAAAAGAAAAGAAAATAAAAGCATTTGGTGGTTCTTATATTTAATTCTTATAGGTTGATGAAACAAGAGAAAATTAAACATTGTTTCAGAAACATGTGTTTTTCTGTGCATTCCAGCACTGGTTCACACTAAACGGCTATAATTTTTTGAGACAACTAGTGGGATGAATGTAATGAATATATGGAAATTAGTTGTTAGGGTATGGAAGGATAAGAAAACGCAGAGAACGACAGTGCGTTTGTAGTGTCCACGGAAAGTATAGTACATGCTATATGTCACACAAAAAAGGGACTACTGTATCACACAGGAATCTGCATCCATCAACTGACTGTGGAAGTGGCCTCTCAATAATTATTCTATCCCTTTTTTAACTGAAAGGGATCAAAAATGTGTCTATATATACAAAAATTATTTTAGAATCCTATTAATGGCAACACTTCTTAAGGCAATATAAAATTTTCCTCTGAAAAATACAGAGGGAAAAATAGTCTTCCAGTGAGCTGATAACAGTGTTTGCAACGGCAAAATAAGTCAATTGAAAGTGTAATGACTTCTATATAATGTCAACAGAAGTGTTTGGTTCACACACTCATATAATGCATAAGCCATTCGCCTGACATCGTATCCAGTTGCTGTTATAATTTATACAAGTAAGGGCCTGTAAGAACTCTATTTTTCAGTCTATTATGCTATCAGAAGTGTTTATTGTGAGTGAAACCCTTTCAATGCTCATTTATTATAAGCAAAAGACAGTAACACTAACATTAACTAAGAAACCTTATTGCTTTCCAGTTTTCTTCAGTATGTGCTCTGCATTCATCTGCACTTTCACAGGCCATCTGATCTGAAAGGGGATTATATAATCCTCTCCTAGAGGCACATCAATTCTGCCTGAAAGAAAGCATGTGGTTCAACAGTCCACAGCTATTGTATTATAGCAACATCTAGGAAAAGTAGTCATAAACATTCATTTCACCATTATTCAAAAAAATCATCCATTGAAATTTACTGATTTGAAGATCACCGGTGACTTTTCCATCATTTAACCTAATGTTTTGAGTTACAGACCGCAGAATTTGTGCAGGTACCTTGGTATTGAATCCAATGGACCATTTCCTCTGGCCAAGGCCAAATGCAGCTGCAACGTGGAGAAGGAGCCCCTACTGATCTGAGGTGTATGAGCCTTACAGTACTAATGGACGGACTACCGCACATCTAATTCTACTCTTTCCTCTGCTTTGCCTTGTCCTTTGCCCAGCAAAACCTGCAAATGATATTTTATATAAACTTTCAGGCAAGAAAATTCTTTTTAGGACAGCCTTTTCATAGGACGAGAAGGAACCGAACCATTGGTGCATATTTGCTCAGAGTTCAGACAGACTGAAAGCAGTGTAGCAGTGGAGTAAAGATGTAGCATTCTCATTTAGGAAATGTATGTAACCCTGTGATTCAGGTGAACTCATACAACTGAGCAGCATGAAAATAAATTCCCAGTACAAACACAACACACACAGTTAAGACAGGAAATAGCTTGCAAGGAATCCACAGGCTACAGCATGTTTGTATAAACCAGTCAGCTAATGCCGAGTTTCGCCAGCTGTATTCACTCTAAGGATACATTTACTCCAGAGTAGTCCCAGATTTAAAAAAAAGTGAAGTCTGTGCACAAGTAATTTTTCTAAAAAATATAAAGCAGCAATTTTTGATGAATAAGTTGCTCTGCTGAGAATAGCTTACTCTCTTCTGTGTGTGTCTGTACACAACATGCTGGAAAGTGCATGACATTCAGAAATCTTTTAATGAGAAATAAATACATCAAATCCAAACAAAACTGCATTTTGAGCCTTGGTTAAGCACTGGGAAACCCTGGTCAAGAATGTCATTTTTTGTGTACCAGCATCCAAGGGCCACCCCTGGCTCTTAAGCTCTCTAAACAGGCAAACAGGTGCCACAGGTCTGCAGATGGAATTAACTTCAGCCATTGTTCCCTCTCAGCATCATAAGCATTAAAAACTATAATTGTTGAGGTCAGACTACTTGTTTCCACAAAATTCAACACTTTCCAAAAAACGTGCAGATATGTTTGCTGGCTTCGTTGTAAACAGGTTCTATATCAAAGTGGTGATTTAGTTGTGCGAAGTTTAAAGACACCAGAACAGCCCTCAATAATTTAAGAATACAAGTTTGAGCTTATAGCTCAAGTGTCTGTGGCTGTATCCTTGTCTTGCAAAGGCCATCTTTTCTTTCCTCATCTTCCCGTAATAAAGGCAGTGGTACTTAAACAGGTTTGAAACTCCTGAAAAGTTTACTGGTCTGATTCATCATGATCCCTTCTTTCTATATGGAAATTAGGGGAAATTTAAAAATTTTAAACTGATTTTTAATCCCACTCTTTAACTAAAAATTAGGTGTCAGAGTGAAAAACAACTCTGTGGAAGAAATATAATATGTGTATCAATCTATCTTTTCTCCTAGATTTCTTAGGACTTCGTTAATTTTCCAGGCTCATTTCTTACAGTTTATTAATCCAGTGTTGCTGAATCTTCTTTCCTTGTGATTTTTTTATTACCTCTTTTATACTCACAGGATGAATATTCCCTGTGAATCATCAAAATTCACGGGTTTTTTTATTTGCCAGACTCAGTCTATTTCTACAGATATGTCATGCGTGGATGCTGATTGGTCCTGTGAAGGAACAGTGCCGTTTTCTATGTGCATATGGTATCCCTGATTGCTTTTAATCACTGACCTATGGGCTGTTATCCAAAAGATTAGCAACATGAAAAGGGTTCTGCTGTGCTGGTAAGACTATGAGGAGAAGTTAGGCATCTAATCTGCAGAGATGCTCCTGTAAATTTTGTTTGTCACCTTCTGGCTTCTAAGGTACTTGGATAGCTACATAAATCTTGCCTTTGATCTAGAGCTCTTCCCTCATATTGTGTTACAGCAGCATCTACTCAACCATGCTCGAGGCACCATGCACATTCAGTAAGAGATCTCTCCCATCCTGAATAGCTTAAAAGACCTTTTCTATCTGTATGAAGAAAAAAAGAAAAGAAAGAGAGAGGGAGAAAAAAGAGACAGGGGAAAAAATAACGAGGATAAAAAAAGAACTGGAAATAGAGAGAGAGGGAGAAAAAAGAGACAGGGGAAAAAATAACGAGGATAAAAAAAGAACTGGAAATAGAGAAGGAGCACACAGGTGACAGAACTATGAAATGGCATCTGAGGGAAGAATCACCAAATACGTGCTCTTACCTGGAAAATAAATCAATTAAGGTGGCCCAAAGGAAAGTGATCTATAAAATCACGAGTTACATGGAGAGGATAAACAGAGAATGATCAGTCAGTGTTCACTGTTGCAGTACGATGACATCAAATCAAACTAGCAGACTGAAAGCAAACAAAGAGAATCATTCTCACACAAAGGGAAGGAAGGTAAGATACAGACAATGATGCAAGGTACTGGGGGGGGGCCCAAAGGCTTCCCCAGCTTCACACTGACACAAGAGCCATATGTTAGGGAGTGATTGAATGCTAAGTGTTTCTGGCTTGGGCAGCCCCTGAACTTGAAATGACTGGAACAGAAGAGAGATTTCTTGGCAAGTTCTGCTGCATTTGTCCTGTCCTTAAACTCATCTGAAGGCTTTTTCTCATTGTTAGAGGAAAATTTTAGACTGACCCAGAAAAGGCTTTTTATGTTCTTATGTTACATTAAATAAGCAAATCAAGGACATTAAATTAAGCAAATTGGAATCGATTTGCGTCATAGGCCAGCAAAATAACTGGAATCAAGACTTCCATAATGGCTGTGTTCCATCACAGCTGCATCTGCTCTAGTAAATAAAAGTGACCAGAGAATGTTCTTTGGCCCTGAAGCCAAGTGGTAGGACAGGGTCATTATCCATACATCTGCATTTTTTTACCTGCTAAAACCAGAGATACCATATCCAGATTGGCCATTGGGACTGTTCCTTGGTCCACAACAATTCTTGAGAATGATCATGAAGCTAGGAAAATACTGATCTTATTTCTCCATTACCAGGACCTAACTATGAAGAAAAACAGAGGAAAAATATATTTTCTGCATCAGGTGCCTTTGTACCTTCGTGAGGGGCTCTGAAAGTTTAAGTGTTTCTAGACACAGGACGTTTTTGTATTGCAGAATAAATCAGGTCTCCTATCCTTCAAGTGCTTGGCATGACTCATAATTGGCCCTGGACCATCAGCAGCCTTGGAACAGTGCTCATGGTGATAATTAACCAGTGTCACTCAGTTCTAGTGCCCAGTTCCATCTTCTATGGCCGTGGTTACTTTTTTACACAGAAGCACTCAAAAGATATATTAATAATTTCAGCATCATTTAAAGTGCTTGCATATATACAGAGATGGCAAAATGTTGTTCTAATGCCATGGTAGGGCTCCAGGTGCTGGAATTAATGTCTTGGTACGGAAAATTGTGTGTGAGTTCTTGGAGAGCTGGAAAACAGTGAGGGGTTACAGTTCTCTAAAAGTGCTGCTGCTTTTGCCAGACTAGATTATTATAACTTCTGTTATTGTGTTGGAGGATGAGAGATAAAGAATCCTAACTTTATGTTTTCCTTCTTAAAAAAAAAAAAAATCATCATCTGTAGGGAGCAAAGAAATATGGTTGTTATCTCTCAGCTGTATACACGCACTAGTGTTATTTGATATTCCTGAAACCAGGAACATCCTGTTTAGAAAATGGAAAAAAACAATGGGAATTACTGCACATTCTCCATTTTTTCTGCTCCCCAATCAAAGAAAAGTACTTGAAAAGTGTGAACATTACGCTTAAAAATAGTTCTGCTGAAACATGCCCAGAGATCAGAAGAGACTTCCATATTTGGAAGAACCTACAGTATGTTCTGCCAAAGTATTTGGCTTTTCTTTAGGTCAAGGCAACCCTGGGCTTTGCTGCTGTTCCCTTAATGTGCTGTAGACGGGGTGAAAGTGCTCTCCTGTCATTTCCAGTTTACAGTACAGTTTGTGCTGGCTGGTATGGGACATGCCTTTGCAGCCAGTCCTACCTCAAAAACCTCAGTAACTACAAACGTGTGTTCTCCTGTGCTGTATTTGTGTTTCCCGTGGGTACACATGGAGAGCCGGCAGAATTGCCTTGAAACCTACAGGATTTCTCTCCTTTTTTCTCACTGATTCCCCTCTACACACCCATTCAAAAATACTATTTTTCCTTTTTTCAAAATTTCTTTTTCGAAGACTTGGTAAGAACTAGTACAAAAATTACATTGCATCTATATAGGTTCTTCTCCTTCCCTTCTCTTTTTTTTTTCTTGTGAAAAGGTTTGATGACATTATTTTCTTAATATCCATTTCCCTATTAAATATTTCATTTCAAGAGTATTTCTGTTACCAGTGGTCATGGTGAGTAAAAGCTCCATTGATTCATCTAACAGACTGGGATTTAGCTATTTTTTTTTCCTGCTGACACCTCTTTGCATGTCTAAAGAATGAAGTACCATTGAAACACTTCCAAATATTGTGATGCATCACCATGTGAATTAACTCAAGCACGACCTTATGTTCCCCTTGCCCAACTCTTTGCGTAGGTAATTACATATTGGTATAGTACATTTCTTTTTTCTACTTTTTGCCTTGTTTAACTTTACTGTCTCTCCTGACACTGCTTTTCATGCTCTAAAGAATAGTTGCCACCAAAGCTGGAGGGCCGGAGCCATTACACATCTTTAGTTTCATTGTGTTAGCTGAATATTTAAATCATGCCCTGTTAGCATACAAACCCCAGGCCTTCAGAAAGGGGGTTCAAGTACAGTGTTACCTCTGCTCCCCTGTGCTGTTCCAGCAAAATGGTCCCCTCTAAAAATTAGATGATTAAATCAGGGAGTTTCCTGAGCAGCCCTGGCAATAAGCATGTGCCGTTTACTATCTCAGCATTTCCTGTTGCTCAGCTGCTCAGTTGCCCTGCCGAGCTACCTCAAATGCAGGAGGAAGTGCCTTCATCTCCTGTCCTCAGAGGGTTGCTGGTTTGTAAATTTTATTCAGTCTACAAAGCTACATAATGCAAAGGAATGTAATGGGCAGAGCGGTGGGCGACAGTTAATATCCAAAACCAACTCCTCAGTGCTTCATTGTAGCTTGAACCTGAATATTTGAAGTGTAAATAATAGTAAACTCTATTTCTGATCTAATTCTATTTTTAATCCTGCTCTTTGCCGCTCTCAGGCCCACCATTCCTGAGGTGCTGCCCTGGCTCTCGTGATGCTTTGGTCAAGGCAAGTCAAGTACAAAAGAAGCTGAGGATCAACCCTGTACTGGAGGGCTCTGATGAACTCACAGTGTCTCATAAAATGAAGGATAGAGAGTTAAAGATTTGCTTTCAAGCTGGAAAAATGCATCCAGTAAATCCTACTGCTGGGTTTATAGGGACTTTATTTTGTGGGCAAAATAAAAGTTAGGAAATAAAATTTGCTTCAAGGATTAAGCCTCTAATCCTTGGCTCTCCTTTGGCTAATAAAGTGTTTGATGGATGGTGTAAGTCTCCATCAAATTCTGTGTCTCAGCACTAAATTAGCTGGTCCCCCAAGCAAGCTAGAAAACCTCACATGCTGCTCGGAGCCATGTCACCAGGCAACTCAGTAAGGCCAAAATACAATTTCAGGAATATTCATATTTTTCATAAAAAACCTACTAGTTGATAAGTGCTGCAGAAGCATCGTGGGCTTAATTATTGTGGTGTGTCTCGCGTGCCAGCCCTTGTTTCAAGGCGGGGTCCTGCAGACATTCAGTGTGGACTATCACAAGACTTCCCAGTGAGCCTTCCTTCGATAACGTAGTGAGCACACACTGAATCTCCAAATTCAATTTTCTGGGAAAGTCGTATTCATTTATGATAAAACTGAGCCCTGTGCAGCTGTCAGTGTAAATGTTGAGCTTTTCTCTGTTGGATTTTATATTCCTGTACCTAGAGAAAAGTCAGCTAGGGTGAGGATTCAGTGCTTTTTTTCCGAGCGAGAAAATTATGAGCACTTGGTATAATGACTTTGGGTTATCTCTGACTTGATGACTGATGAC
Organism: Oreocharis arfaki; assembly: GCA_013398015.1. Classification (NCBI taxonomy): domain Eukaryota; kingdom Metazoa; phylum Chordata; class Aves; order Passeriformes; family Paramythiidae; genus Oreocharis; species Oreocharis arfaki. The sequence goes on from VZRR01005263.1 coordinate 251,334, forward strand.
AATCCAAATGTAAGAAAATAATGTAATGTCTTATCTGTCAAGAGAAATGAATTGCTTTTAAAATCTTAGGTAAACTATGTGTTTTACAGAACAAAATAAGATTATGGATGAAGTTAAACTGGGACTTGGTACTATGCAATTACATGAATTTACACCAGCAGTATCTGTGGGGTTTTTCCAAGTCCTTGATAATGTAATTGGGGTCTTAATCTGTTAAACATTCAATTTGCACTGAATTTCAGTAGACTTCAGATATTTTTACCTCTTTAGGCCTCTTTGACAATCTCTTTTCACATGGAAATATGGTTTATACACAATCCTGGAGGTGAAAGGAGGTACAAGGATGCAATGGAAAATGTTTCTGCTTCTGTGTGTGACAGCATTCAGGTGCAGGAGCAGTACTGATGAGGGAGATAATGTTGGCTCCAAAGCAGCATCCATGGCTGCACATAGCTCCTTTCCACTCTGGACTAAATTGTCTCAATTCATCAGGCATCTGCCTTTGGCTTAGAGCTCTCACAAGAACATTTACCACAGCCTTGATGTGTGGTAAATTGTTACTTTGAAGTCACTTGACTGAACATCTGACTCTCCCTCATCCATGCCTCTTCAGATCTCAAACCTGAGTGAGCAGATTGGGAAATCAGGGAGTATTTTAGGATTTGCTGTTACTAGACTTTCATAATTGATCCTTCTGACTCCTCTTGCTGGAGCTGATGAGCAAGCACTGAGTAGTTGGATGCCGTCACACACTCCAAGGCCTTTAAGCAATGACTTCTTCAGATGCTCAAAAGACCAGAAGGCACTCCAGGATGATCAACCATCTTCCTTCTGGATTAAAACCATCAGGAGTCCTTTTGTCCCAATGAGAAAATTGCTGGTCTGTTGTCTGTATCAGTCCTTCTACCTTTATTCTTGACATAAAGCACATCACCAGATGTAGCTTGGCAGCTCTTTTCAGTCCTTTGTAGTAGAGGCAGCATTCTAATAAACACCACCACTGGCAGTAGCTGAGCCAAGGACCATAATACATGAATGTAAAACACTGCCAATTGCTATAGATTTTTTCTAGTACTCGAGGAATGCCACTTCCCGTATTTTTTTCATCTCTGATGCGGTACATACCCTCAGACTTTCACATCACTTTAAATTAATGTGTCCTTACTGTTCCTTTGCTTTCTTTTTCCTACCCTTCTAAGAACTGCTGTTCTTATTTTCCTTTCTGGCTTACATTAGAGCCAGCTTAGATTTGATCACTACCAGTGCATCAGAGGAAATATACAGTACATACTGTGCTTTGAGTTGGGTGGACAGGGAGCTATACATAACCCTCAGTTAATAATATGACTAATGAATACGTTGTACTATGGGCTTCCTGCAAAAGAGCAACTCACATAACCCAGCCTTTATCACATTGTTTTTATTAGCCATTGCTCTTTATTTACTGTCTCTGAGGCTGGGAAAGACGGCTCATTTTCTCAGCATTGTGCATATGCATCTGAGCTGGAACTGGCAGTACAACTTGTTCTTCTCCTGCATGTTTTATAACCTGTTTTTTATTTTATAGTACTCCGGTAATTCATTCTCTCTAAAATTAAAGTGGAATGCCTATTCTGTACATGGGCTACCTTGCACATTACACTCTACTTTTAAGAAAGCATAAAGGATTATATTCAAGCTTATACATCTCTCACCAGTACACTGAAGGTCCCAGAAATCCAGTAGTCTGTGCTGGCCTATTAGGAGGCACGGTTTTAATTCCAAGCTGTCAGCTCGTTATAGGCTTTTGATGGATTCAATTTTCAAACTATAAAACACACTGCTTATTTCAGTATCACTTCTAGCTGTTTATATATGGAGCAGATTTACTGGACATTCAAGAAAACTGTTGCTCCCTGCATTGTTTTCACCAGTCTGTGCACTTCCAGAGAGTAAGAAAATGTCTGTGTTCCTGTTCAGCCTCTCCTCCTGCACAACACTTTTCATTCTTTGTCACAAAATCTACCTTTGTTGCTTAGGTGCTCATACTTCAGATGCTTGTCTCTTAGGCATATAAATTCCCACTATCAAAGATTCCAAGTCTTTCTTGTTGCAAGATGAAGGCCTTTCATACTTACTTAACTTTGTTTATCCTCTTATGATGTCTTTATGTAAAAGCAAGATCCCCATAATGGCACTTCATCATCACTTTTTTCAGAAGAGAACAAGTACTTTTCTGACTGGCATTTGTAAAAATTCCTGCAGTTGGGTCCTGAGTGCCTCTTGATGTGAGAGCTGGAGTAAGAGCAGAAAAAGTTTTACAGGACCACTTAGTCTTTAACACCTTCCTTTCCTCTGGGTTTGTGCTCCTTTCACATTTAATCTCTACACTGGTCACAAAGGCCATTGCAGGAGAAAAAAAGAGCCATTGAATTTCAAGGCAAGTAAATTGTAACAGACTCTCAACAGAGATCTACAAGGGGACTCTCTAAGACATGATCATACACTAAAATAGCAAACATATATCTTAGAAAAACAGTTCAACTGCAGGAGAACAGCCATTAGAAAGTCATCATTTCGAATTAATGCCACATGACATCCCCGTTTCATAGTGTTCGTCTCTCTAAACATTTAATTGTTTCTCCTCATTGCTCTTTATTAGCCCCTTTAGCCATTTCCTCAGTTCTGTATTTTTTTTCTTTTGTGCAGACTCAGGTATTTTCCAACAGCATAATTATTCATATTTCTGTAAAAGTGGCTGGCTTTGATGAAGGGAATATGGTTCGAAATGTTTGGGGTGATGTATACTCAGTGCAATATTACTTCCACTGATTAACCCAATCTCTTTCAGAGTTTAAATATTTAAAAGAAGAATTCAGTGTTATTCTTGGAAAGCTTATTATTTACATAAAGCAGTAGACTCTACCACAAAATCAATTCTCAGGCTGTGAGAGTCAGCAGCCTCTTAGATTTTGTTCTTCTCTGACTCATACAGATAAAAAGGCTTCATGTCATGTTTTGGCTCATTAGTGAAATCCTTAGCCAGCTTGTCTGTTCCTGTGAAAATGCAACAAGAAATTCCTGTGAAGTCCTGTGCCCAGCCAAGCGTTGCCCTCCATGCTAGGGGTCGTGCCAGTTTGCTGTGCCCCTCAATGCCAAAGGAGAACAGGTTCTGCATGAGCAGTCTGGAGAATCTGTGGCAAAATACTTCACCCTGCACCATCACAGCTGCTGTAGTTTGCGTCACCTCGCCCCTCACCGTATCCTCCTCTGGGACAGGGGCAAGATTTTCATGTATGAACGTTATTGGGTACCAAAGAAAAGGTATTTTAAAACATTTCTTATTCTCTCTCAGAATGAAAAGTCTCTTTAAGGTATTTTTGCTTAGAGACTAAAATAGAAACATAAGAACTGCCAGGTACTTTCACACATCATTTTAGATGGAAAACATAAACAAGGCTCAGAGGAGAGACCATCCAACGCTACACACTCCTAAAATGCATTCACTTAGTGCTTTTTTCTTCCTCCTTTTTCCCAAATATCCTAGCTTTGTAGAGAAGCAAAATAAATATTAGATATTGTACAGATGTGATCTCAGTATTTTGGAACTGCTTAAAACAGTGGGAGCCCCAGACTGCAATCCTTATGTAGAAATTACCCAAATAAAGCTCCCACTGAGGCCAAGTGTTTTACTGCCATTTATACAATTGTATAAAATGAGCTACATGCTTTACAGAACAAATAAAGAAAAATCACATGGTGTCTTTATCTCCTTCCCTAGTTTGTCTTACTCTCACAATTCATTGCATAAGAGAAACAGAGCGTAGGAGCAGGAGAGAAAAGAAACACCATAAATGGCCATAGAAAACTCTATAAAAACAACAGCTGGATGGGGCAAAAGTTCCTTTGTTGAAGTCAGATGGCTATTTATTTTTAAACATTCAACAAAATATTTTGCTTTTTGATTGACTAGCTGATAAATCAACATGAGTTTTACCTAAGTGGACACTAAATGAGGACTCGTGAATAAACCTGTTATAAACTATTAGATCACTACTGTGCATTATGGTCTTATTTTTATCCAAAGACTTTTACTAAAATAGCACAGTTTTCATCTGAGCTCCCTTGTCAGACAGCGCTGTGAGGAACATTTTGGCACTGCTTGCTCCCCAGTGCTGATTCCCCAGCCCAGTGGGCTCTGCAGGGACGTGGAGGAGCAGCAGCGCTGCCACTGTCTCCCAGCCTCTGTGTGCCTCACACCTCTCTGCTCTGGAGGCTTCTCCCCAGAAAACCGGCTCACTGAAAAACAATTTACCAGAGTTATTGTTGGTGTCGTCCTTCTTCTTACTATTTTTTANTCATCTGTGGTTTTTTTTTTTTTTTTTTTTTTTAATCTGACCGTTTAGATTCAAAGAGCCTCTCCACAAAGAGCTGCTACAAACAGCGATTTTAAAGGGATCGTGCTTTACAGAGATTTCTGATCTTTTCCTTTCTCTTGGTGACACCAAGATAAAACCTGCACTTTAGTTGACAGGATTACGTTGCAGTGAAATGGAGCTTTGCGTGGGAGTAAAGTGAGATCCATTGTATGAAACTCCCATTACTAATCATATAATTGGGAAGTAAAAACAGTTTCAAATTAGCCTTGGCTTTCATGAGAAAGGACAGGGATGTCTTTTCAAGAATGTTTGCATTAGAGCAGAAGGGATTGAACGAATTGTGATCAGGACATACGGAAGGGCAGCACAGAACCCTGAGCTGGACAGGTAGAGGAAAGGGAGGGAAGTAGAGGACTGGGCACATGCTGCAGGCTGTAGTAAAACTCTGTTATCATGGGTGCATTTAAGTACATTTATGTATTGCTGAAGACTAGGAAGACTTAGAATTTACATAAACAATTACCTGAAAGAGTATGTTCTTCTATGAGTGGCCCATCTCAAGCATTTTACAAAGATAATGGAAGATAGTAAAAAAATTCAGAAAAAAAGAAAGAAACTATTTTTATAAACAGGTAGACAATGGATTATGAAATGTGCATATTGATGTACCTGTCTTACAGACTTTTCTTGGCTTGATGTAAGACTTTAAATGATTGTGAGATTCCAAATGTTCTGCCTAACCTGGCTGCAGTATTTCTTTGATAATGACACGTGGCAAGCAGATATATTACTATATTCTGCTTCAGTAACAGAAGGACTTTTCTCTCCATTCTAGTTCAGCAACTTTATGACACTGTGGAAATGAAGAGATCAGTATTTAAATACGCCTTACCAAAAAGATTCAAAAAACCCCTGAAAAACCCAGAAATGCCTCTCTCCTCTACTCCAGGCCCAGAAGACCCTTCTGCTATGGTGTTCACCTGATTATTAATATTTTGTAAGCCTGTGATGTGGAGATAGGGACAGCTCCTCACTACTATGCTTTGATTAAACAAAAGAATAATAAAATCAGACTGTATTTGCATGCATGCCAGGCCAGACCAAAAAGGGGTTTGGGGCTTCAATTAATTTTGTATAAATATCCTTAAGCTAAAAATATCATCCACCACAGTGACAATGAACTAATACAATAGCTAATACTACATCCGCTGTGTATCTGAAAGGAATAGAAGCATGTTCAATATGACCTGCTCAGCATAACTTATATCTTATTAACAGGTAATGAAGTTTGGTGCTGATTGAAACTAAACAAAAGGGGAAAAAAAGGGTGGTAAAGTTTCTGGTTAAGATTTGTTTGTTTCCATAATACATTACCAGCCTGAAGACCTGGGTTCTAGCACAACATCTTTACCCGCTACTGCAGGACTCTAAATAAAAACTCCTAGTTTGTAAGTGTGATAAAAGATAGCACAGTGAAGGTGGAAAGAGATCTACTGGGTATCAAAGGGCCTCAAACCTAATATTGGCAGCATGACTAGAGATAAACTAATGGACAATCTGAGGTGTGGAATCACTCTGCTGGGCCCTCTAAAGCCCCACATTATTCCATGTCACATCCCACTTGCCACTCTGAGATGCAGAGGACGTGGGTATAATCCAAATATCTTTGTTCCATATTCTATGCTCATATGAAAGATGGTATGGTGGCCATGATGCAGTAAAAGAATCAGAGAAGATACTACAATAAGGGACACCATAGGTAAGCCACTATCTCTTTTCTGGACACCAAACTGTTCTCCTTCTCAATGGAAGCATAGCTATAATAGGACATTGCTAAAGCCAACAATATTTGGAGGTGTATCACTTTGTACCTGTCAGTCCGAAAAAAGAAATGGAGTAAGTAGTAGAGAAATAAAAAAGGGACTCCCAGAGAGACTTAATTTCACATCAAACTTATATGCTCATAGTTTTCACACGTAGGTTAGACAATTGCAAATTGTCTCCCTAGCATGTCCCATATTGTGAACTGAAGGCTTTCAATGCAAACATGATAAATACTGTGTCTGTAAACAGTACCTTTTGGCACCTTCATAAATCATCTTATCAGAATCAAAAGCCTGGATAATCCTGAGGACTAAGGCCAAGACTCTTAAAAGTATTTTAAGGATCTGTGTGTGTAGTGCCTTCTTATGTTTATCACTGATTCTTACAGTCTCTGAGAAAACTGTACTTCTGACATTTTCTTATCTCTCTGACCACACTCCCTCTGCTGAGCAGGTCTTTAGCCATCACTTGCCTCTTCAGGTAGAGGCAGAAATTTTCCCATTCTCACCCTGGACATCCAAAGCAGCCCACACACAGCAAATAAGATTTACAGCAGAATATCTGATTTTAGTCCAAATCTTGCAGTTCTGGTCCCTTTTGACAAAAGCCTCCTTATATATATAGCATTACTTACCAAGGACAAAACTGTTTCTGAGGAAAGATATCTTCGGAGCAATGCAACTAAGAATTGATTATCTAACTTTTCTCCCACAGCTTTCCTAACTCTGACACAGCTCCACTCTCTACTGCTTTCAGTCCCACCTCTTCCCCTTGAGGACATACTGTCTATCCTTAAGGAGAGCTACAACAGCTCAGTCATATTCAGCTTTCCTGTCTCTGAAAGTGAAGTATAACAGCTTCTTTATTAGCACCAAAGAAGAAGGACAAGTATGAAGTAATCTTTCCTGTGTCAGGCACAGCCAGTCTTATGTTGCATCAGACAACTCTTGTCAGTGACCAGCAAAGAGCTTATCTCAGAAAATAGCCCATTTTTACTCCAGATAAATATTTTTACCACTTCTGTGCTCTTTTCTCTCTCATGCCTTCTTTTTTTTTTTTTTTTTTTTGCATTTGAAAAAAGAAATGAGACTCTCAACCCACTGAAGATATAAGCAGGATTCTTACAGATTCTTTTGACTCACTTTCCCTCCTCCACGTTTTAGAGAAATTTCTATTAATCAACTGTGTGGTTTTTTCTGATCATTTTTCCCACAGCCTGATTAAAATTAGTTTAGTGTCTTCAGACAGAACAGCTCTTAGTTCCCTCCGTAGACTACAACTGTCTAGCAACTTTTCCTTGTTGATCACAGAAACAATTATCCACAGATGAAAATACAGAAGCTTCATGCCAACTGCATTACAGAGAAGTTTGTTATTCTGTTGTCTTTAATAGACAAATATTGTTTTCATTCTCCAGTGCTTTCATTCCAGCAGCAATTATATACAGTGCTTTGCCTTGGAAGAAGATATTTTAAAAAAAATGAAAATTGAGAGATCAGTTTCAGAGGATTAGATATGATGTTGACATCCACTAGTCTGGAGTTGGAGCAGCACTGAAAGGAAAACAGAACAGACATAAAAAGAGAAAAGAAAAACAAAAGTTATCACCTTCAAATGAAGTGAGGAAGCCAGCTCAGGAGGACACATGAAGGCAGAGAGGTAATAGCATTCATCACATTTTCTATTTATAAGTATAAGAGAATATAAAGGAATCATCACTAAAGGTGTCTATGAGCAATTGTATTGCCTTGTGTGTAGTTCCAGGTATTATGTGCCCTTAAGAAATCCAAGCTTGAACATCTGATTATGGAGATTTTGAAAGGCACTCCTAGGAAAAAAATGTGCCTGGTCTATCTTAGAAGACTTTAGTGTCCAGAGCTAGGCTTAGGATAAGCTGATTGCCTGCTCCTTCCAGGGCAACCTAACAAACACTGCTTGTGTCCACAGCGAAAAATATCTGGATGAGGGAAACCGAAGCACAGTGATGTGTACACTGTGTGAGTTGGTGCTATCTGCCAGAGAGCAAAAAAGAATCAAAACAGGGTAAACATCGAGGATATATAACGGAGCATGGTAGTATTCCCATGGGATCACTAATCACGTCCACAGGCTGCCCAAATCTCGTGATAGAAAAGGCGAAGCAAAGCAGATGTTTGCCTGTGCCATCTGTTTCTCACCACCTTGACCTGAGGATATCCTTGCAGGAAACAACTCTTTCAGTTTATACAGACACACAAGGATATTTCTGTGGGTTTGGAAGGCAGTGAGTTTTGAGACATTTGTTTTTTTCTAGATAAGCTACAGAGGAGGCCTGGGCATTTCTCATAACCCTAAAGAGTTGTGTTTTGAAGCCTCCCAAAGTTCTGTTGTGTGCACATGCACCTTGCACCTGTTAAGTCTGATGGTTGCAGGATCCAAGCACAAAGCGATTAATAAAATCCTGAAGCCACTCATGGGTATTCACTCTGGTCCAGATCTCAATTCCACTTCACATAAAACTTTTCTAATAGCATTTAAATTATGAGATCTTCAAAGCCTCATACAAGAAATAGTTCATAAAGCTATGAAAAGCTATGTTTCAGGTCTCTTGAGCAGTAGCTATAATTAAAACTATTGAATAGTGATTATAGACTTGAACCATGAAAATACTGAGAGAGAATCAGCCAAAATAAAAGTCTTGATTAAACTGGGACTTGATGGGGAAGAGCTCGGAGACTTCAGTAAGGCATAGCCTGTAATAAAAGTCTGAAAGTCACAGACAGAAATTACAACAGGAGAATTAATTCCTAACATTCAGTTATTACTGATTCTTTACTTATCCAAATTTCTTTTGATTTTATTCACAGTATAAACTTAGCGATCATCACAGAGTTTTGCCAACAGCAGCTTGCAAAAAATGAGCCAAAGTTTCAACCAGGTGACTGCCCTTTTAGTAACAAGATCTGAGCTCTGGAAATTGGACTAGAAATGTCAGATGAGAAGCTTTTCAGTTTCTGATTCCATTGGTAGGAATTACTGTAAAGATGGGCTGTGCTTTGGCTTTTCATTTTTTTGGGCACGGGCAGAAAATGCTGAGACACACAAAAATCTAATGAAATGCCAGTGGTTTCTTTGCTAGCCAACTGCATTCATAAGCCTACAAGATTGCTACATATGCAGGCCACATATGGACAAATGATTATCTAGTTTGCTTCTTAGTTAATGGTCTGAATTAATCGGTGACATGAAGGAGAATGACTTGAATGAAGGACTTTCTGAGCCAAAAATCTTTTATGTGGGGACATAGCTAAACATGGAACTAATGCAAGATAAGGAAAAAAAGAGAATTAAAAAATTTAATTAATAAATATTAAAATAATAAAAAAGAAGCCTAAATGCTTTCAAGCTAAAGATCTAGTTTGTGCTGACCCTGCTTTGAACTTCTGAAGGAATGAATGAATTCTGATGAGCCAAACTAGTTTTATCCTTCATACCTGAAAAATGAGTGTGATAAACACTGATACTGATACCTCTGCAACAATTGCATCATTATGTAAGCAGGAGAAGTGGAGCACGATCAGCAAAAGGAGAGGCTGCTCTGCCATTGCTCATCTTGCAGCTCCTTCTGAACCTGGAATCTTCTCCCCCTCAATAGGAACAGATCCTTCCATATATTCGAGTTCTTTGCCACCAAATTCCTTACCACACGAAAGGGAGGGTGATACGGAAAAACTGAAGACAATGGAAATGAATGAAGCTGGTGAAACAGGCTGTGAGGGGCAGCTCTTGCCGTGGTCTCTTCACTGTGCTGCTTCTTACTTCGGTGATTACTGCAGCCCAGGTGGCTGAGGCAGCGGGTCTCAGGGGATCAGATTCTTCCCTAGCTGCATCCCCAGCTTGCTGGGTAACTCTGAGTAAATCCCATTCCATATTCTCTGCCCTAATTTCTCAACTCTTCAGTTAAAAAAAAAAAGTAAAAAAGGAAAAAGAAAAAGAGAAAGAAAGAAAAATAGTGTTCATGCTTCTGGTTTTGTCTGCAAAAGGTACCGGGAGCTTGAACTATTTCTTGTTAGCAGCAGTGAGAATTACTTTCCATATAAAGAAACAACCAAGGACAAGTTCAAGCTAGCTGAGAAGGCAGCATCTCGTTCTGCCGACCTAGAGAGGCAGTACAGGTGCCAAGTTTTCTCTTTAAGCCAACAGAAAAGTTAATATGGGCATGGCAAAATAAAAGCCCAGAGACAGAGGCTGACTTTTTTCTTTACGTGCTCTGTTCAGCATGCTACTTGTAGGACCAGAGAACTTTAAGCCCATAGATTCCAGTCAAGCTGAAAGCTGCTGTGATGTGATCTAATAAAATGTGAGAAAGAGGAAAAGCAGGATAGGGATTCACATGGAAAATTTTAACTCTCTGAAAAATATCAAAAAGAACATTTCCATGCAGCTGCCTCTGAAGGAGGGTGATGGCATGGATTTTGTGCAGTACTTCAGTTTTTAGAAGTTTTTTAGAAGTTTTCCAACATGAAAACACAAACTGTAGGATAAATTCAGCTTTGTCTTCCTAACATGCAGATGGAGTAATTGCAGCCTTGAGGCTGAGAGAAGAGGAGCCCTGGTGCAGGGCTCAGGTTTAAAACCTGAAGTTTCCAGGCAGTCTTTGCAGATTGCAAGTCCGGGATCTCAGAAAAAGCTCACCCAGAGAAAAACAAAGTTTTGCTGACCAGAGATGCCCCTGCTTTCAGAAGCAGAGCAACAGGCCTGTCTGGGTACAACCCAGTCAGCCTGGCAAGCAGGTTAGAGGAGCCTTGCCATCAATTCTTTCTCCGAGCTTTTTCCAGCTCAAACTGACTGCAGCACAATAGCAAATCTTTGCAAATGTGACTGTAGAAGACATAATATTTTTCCTTTTTCCTGCACAACATAAAAATGCAGTCTTTCCAGGCTGGGATCAAGCAGAATTGCAGCCTAACTCTTGTCAAGGTGACAAAGGGGACAAAGTGAACATGATATGGTGACATGATAACAATAGTCATGGAAAACAATGAGATGTTATAGTCTCATGCAGGAGAGCAGTTGTCAGGGAGCTTTAAAATGCCATACGTCCACTAATCCCTCACCTTTGATTTTGACCACAATGAAATAATATGCAGACTACGACAAGAATAATCTTGAACTTCACCTAATAACCAGTTATCAGCTCTATACTGAAAAGCAGTTATGACATCTGCCTGTAAGTATAAGCATGTTAAAACAAGTACCTTTTGAGATAAATTAATACGCTAACAACTAAATTATTAACTGGATAACACCTGAAAGCAGTATTTCCTCATTTAGTCCTCTATCTGGACCAAATTTAATCCCCACATTTCCTTTCTGGGCTCCAAAAATAATTCAAAAAGAAAAAATAAATCAGCAAGATGGCTTGACATATAGTTGACATACTGCTACAGCCCAACAGATTGATCTTTAAGATCAGATGTTATGGGCTTACAAGGTGGGATCAACAATTCTGGATTCATGGTAAAATGGGCACTAACCACTGTGAACCATACATACTGCTCAAGGAGGGGCTTATGGAAATTCACAGTCAGGGCATAGAATTGCAGCTCTGTTTAATTTTATTGCAGTAAATTACTTGACATTATCATATGTGTGTGTGTGTGTATATTTCTACTGCATCCTTGCCCCCAAGCCAAGGAAATAAATACAAACTGTACACATAAAAGACAAGACACAAATGCCACAGAGGGAGGAAGAAGTTGCATTTGTAAAATTTAGTTGTATCTGTTCATTTACTACTCTCAGAGCTCAGCTCTCTGCCTTGCTGGTGCTGTTTGTTCACGAGAGCTGATGATTCATTGAAAAGAAGCCCAATTGCCTGTTTTAACAAACTACAAGAAAAAAGGCTCAAAAGTTTAATGAAAGTATCCCAATATTCAGTCAAAGGACTGTATGCCAATTTGAAAGACTTCAGTAAGAATCTAAGGCCACTGAAAAGAAATATTGAAGGACAAATCTGTTTAAATGCCATTATCAGCGGGTTGCCCTGCGCGTGTCACTTGACGACACTCGAGATTCCACAACCACTGAGGTCAGGCTGACAGGCCTGTAGGTGCCCTCAACCTCCTTACAGCCCTTCTTATAGATGGGCATTTGCCAAACATCAATCAATGGGGTCCTCCCTGGTTTACCAGAACTGCTGATAAATGATTGAATGTGTCCCAGTGAGCACTTCCACAGCCCCTTCAGAAGCCTCGGATGGACCCCATCCAGGCCCATGGACGTATGTGTGTCTATGTGGAACAGCAGTTCACTGCAATTTCCCCTGGGATTACGGGCTTTATTTTCCTCCTCATCCCTGTCTTCCAGCTCAGGGGCTGGGTACTCCAAAAACAATTGGTCTTTATTGAAGACTGAGGCAAAGAAGGCATTAAGTACCTCAGCCTTTTCTTCATCCATTGTCACTGTTTGCCCCTCACATTCAGTAAATGATGGAGATTCTCCTTAGCTCTCCTTTTGTTGCTAATGTATTTATAGAAACATTTCTATTGTCTTTTACAGCAGCAGATACATTAGGTTCTAGTTGGACTTTGGCCCTTCTAATTTTCTACCTTCAAAACCCCACAACATCTTTGTACTCTTCCTGAGGTGCCTGCCCCTTCTTCCAGGTGGGGATCAGCCTCTTCTCCCAAGTAAAAAGTGACAGGATAAGTGGAAATGGCCTCAAGGTGTGCCAAGAGAGGTCTAGATTGGAAATTAGAAAAAATTTCTTCCCAGGAGGGTTGTCAAGCACTGGTACAGGTTGCCCAGGAAAGTGGTTGCGTCACCAGTACTGGACTTATTTAAAAGATGTTTAATGCACTGCTTTAGGACATGGTTCAGTGGTGGACTTGGCAGTCCTGGGACAGTGGTATCAAAATCACTAGGAGCTGCTCGTTAAGCTGAGTGTCATTTTAAGCTTCAGATTCTTTCACTTGATACCCAGCAGGAGCAAAATTTCTATTTACTTGTGAAGATACTGGTGTTTAAACAGATGTCAGAAGCATTTCAGGTATAAATGGAAATTGAGTTACAGATTATGATGGTTAAGGGATTTGAGTGGTGTATAATATCAAAAACTGCATCTGAGAAAAAATGTACCGTTGAGAATAATGTTCTTCAAATTCCTGTACACAGCAACTTTTAAGTTTTCTTTAACTAGGTTCTTTTACTGATGTTATTAACAATGTAGTAGCTATACAATGAACTAACAATTCAAATATTTGACATTTTCTGTTTCATCTGCCTCTGTATCTTTGCCCCATGGCCTTACAGAATTTTGTATTTCTTTGCATTCCTCTTAATTTAAACCCTAATTTAATGCGTCTAATGCAATTCCTGTATAAACTCAGCCTGATAAACATGATCCATAAACACAGCAGATAAATCATTAGCACCACCAGCTACAAAATGGAAGTCCTATAATCCACCAAAAGTTAAGTTACCTGCTGGTGTCCACTCACTCTTTAAAAAAACATGGAAATAAATTACCTTGATGAGTTGTTTTGGAGGGCAATGCCTTTGGGCCTTTCCCTGTCAGGGGGCTAGGAATTAATTTTTATATCACAATAACTTTCCAGTAATGAAAGTCAGGAAAAATTTCACATGAGGGCAGAAAAGGGAGCACAGGGATTATACAGTGGACTGCTACAAGGACAAGGAATTCATCTGCAAAAACTCCTATAAAGAATGCTGTGCCATGGCTGGAAACATGCTTTGAAACTTTAATACGGAACTACCTGTACTTTGGAAAGAAATATCTCAAGCAAGTAAAAATTACCACAGCTGCATTCTTTCCACCATGCACCCTTACCTATAAAGTTCACTTCAGAAAATTCTGAATATTGCAGTAATTTATGCCATATATCATACACTTTCAACATCAGTGGCAGATTAATTCTGTACATAATCAGCAGATGAGAGGTAAGGAACTGCTCTTGCATCTACACAGACTAGTTTAACACACCTCTCTGGAACTCAGAAGACTCAGTCTGATTTGTGTTTGCCCCATTTACTATTTAGAGCTTCAACCTAAATTTATTGTCACATCCCAATTAAATATCTTTTCCATTCTCAGACCTAGTTAAATATAAATATAATCCTACCAAATGAATACATAATCTAACTTTTCCTCAAATTACTCTGAAAAGCCTAAAATGCCTTTAAGTATTTGAGCTTCTATTGAGCTTCTTCTTTGTCCAGCTGTCATGGGAACCAAGGCATTCCGTGGAACTGAAATAGGATTTATCAATCCAGCTCTGCACCCCTGGTTGTGACCATCCTCAACAGGTCATCTTCAGAGAAGTAATTTTTTTTTAAATCATTCTGAACACAAATAATCTGAAAAAATCATGTCTAAAGAGAAAAGTATCCATTATTACCCTTCATTACTAACCAGATATGGGTTGTATACATCTCTTTTTCAGGATTCTGTGACAAAGGGTTATACAGGCAACAAACTGCAGTTTTTCCTGTGAATAAGATTATTCCCCTCACAATTTTGGATCTATTTTTGCTATTTATCTATTTTTGCCTTGGATTTGAGGCATGCCTGGATCTTGGGACTTCAGAGAGAATGCTGCATGAGTGTCACAGCTGAATAAAGCCTTTTGTTTACTTTTACCACAGGCCATACCATTTCTCCAGGATGAGTTCTGCTCCTTCACAGTTCTGACTGAGATTTCTGTCTTTTGAATTGTTTCCAAACACATGCTATTTATCTGACATGACTCAGATAAACCTTCTAAGTAAACAGTCTTCCCTTTTGAATGCGAGATTTTGCTTCCAGCACACAGCTCTACATGAGTGGGCATACAAAAGGTACACTGATTCCATTTGTCTCTGTTGGTGGTCAAAAGCAGATATCCAGGCAATCCTGCAGTTCTAGAGGAAGTGCAGACTGTTCACTTTCCTGGAAGGCTCTCCTGGCCACCAGCTGAGCACAAATCTTGGAACTCTTCAGTTTTGTGTCCAGTAGTACTGGATTAATTTCTCTTCCAAGAACTCATCCATTTACCCTTTTAGCCTATCAAAACTTTTAGCATTTGCATGATTCTGTTATAAGGAATTTCACAGTTTAATTGCATTTGCAGAAAGATTAACATTCCTTGTTTTGAACCTCATGCATGCTGGTTTCACTACGTGCCACCCAGCTCTTTAAGGAAAGAGTAAACAACTGATCTCTGTCCTGTCTATGCTGTATCAGACCCTTTATCATACCCTCCTCAGCCTCCATAGTCACGCCTCATCAGGAAGCCATTTCACACCTTTGATTGTTTGTATAGCCCTTTCTGAAGTTCTCTCACAGCCTTTTTGATATCCTGCATGTTTTGTTCCAGACATAGATGGATTCCCATGCTGCCATGTTTTTCCAGCATCCTGAAGTACCCGTGGTTTGACTAAGTGCTGGTTCCTTGCATTGCTGGGATGGCTCTGAGCTGTCAATCAGAATATGCACCTCACAGTTGAATACAATATCCCTGTAGATAGAATCTACCCTGACATGTGGCTTAGCTCAGGTCATGTGCTTTAATGTCACAGGAATTCTGACCCAGCTCAATACACCTGTACAGTTATCCAAACACACAAATACAGGCACAGGCAATGACATTTTGAGAATGTTTCTTATCTGTCTGGATTTCACATGGTTCCTGCCAGCCCAGTCCTCCAGCCTGTGCAGGTCCCTCTGGATGGCCGCTCTCTCCTCAGTCATGTTGACGCAGTTTGGTGTCATCTGCCAACACAGAGTTGCCTGTGAGTTGCAACACAGTGACCTTCAGGTCACAGACAGAGGTATGAAACATGACAAATCTCAGGATAAACCCCTTCAAGCACCCAAACAGTTATGGGCCAACAGCCATAGTATAGCTCGCTCAGTCAGCTTTTTGCTACCTGGTATATATCGTGGAATAGCTACATCTTTCACATGCAGAATGAAAGAATGAGACAGGCAATGGCCACCCACTGAAGGGACAGTTAGATGTCGTACAAGAGGTGTGAGAATGAGAATAGAATCCTGCCATCCTGTTCTTTACAACATCAGTCCTTAGCATTTACAGGACATACTCAATAGATTTTCAATAGATTTTCAATTGTCGGGAAGGTATGTCGGGGTCTATTATAAACACAATAGCCATAGCAATATGAGGATCTACTTTCAGCTATTCAACAAATAAAACGTATTTGCAGAAGGATTGAGGCCCCAAATCTGCTTTTGGTAACACACATTCAACCCTCTTGGCATTATCTAATAACAGAATTTAGTCCAATTAATGCATTTTTTTTCTTTAAACACTCTTTGTGCTTCCAATAGCACCAGTGCTCTTCAAATTGGTCATTTTCTGTCAACTAGTGACAAGCCAAACAAAGGGCTCTTAGCTACTTCTCAGGCACTAAACAGGTCATCAAACGCCTGTTCTATCCGTCATTAATACTGAAATAGCAATTTCTGTTAATAATAGATGCATATCACCTTTCCAGAAGAGGATTGGTCTTTTTGACACTAATGTACTGGACTGAATGAGACTTTTCCTTAATTTCATGTAATAACTTAAAGTCATAAAGAATAGAATCATTTATGTTGGCAAAGACCTCTGAAGGTCACCTCATCCAGCCTTGGATTCAAAGCAGAGGTAACTTAAAAATTAGCCCAGATTTCTCAAGGCCACGTGTAGTTGAGCGCACAGCAAATGCTCCAGCCCGGGGCCATTGTGGGGACGCTCTACTGAACTCACTCCTACAAGACCACTCTGCTCCCGAGGTGCCCTTCCAAGAGATGTGTAGAGGAAATTAAACGTTTTCCTTCGACCTGCTGGTTGTTCTTTTGCCAATACAGCCCATCATGCTGTTAGCCCTCATGGCTTCAAGGACTCACTACTAATTCATGCCCAGGTGTTTATTTATGAGGACTCTCAGGCCCTTTTGGCAGAGCTGCCACCTGGACAGTCATTTCCCAGCCTGGACTGCTGCATGGAATTGTTCCATTCCAGGTTGAGGGCTTTGCACTGTTCTTTGTTGGACCTCATGAATTTTCTAATTCTCCTGCTGGTTGATATCGCTTTTATGTACTATCAACTCATCTCCCTGCTTTGACGTCTGTTCAAAGCTTTGTTAGGGTTATGCTTTATCCCATTGTCCAGGCATTGGTAAAAACGTTAAACAGTGTTATGTGCTACAGGGAATACACCACAATTTTCTTGTCCAGACTCTGCTTCTACTCCTAACTGCCCTCACACAATCTGTCACAGAGGAAAAGAAAAATCAAAATTGGCAGTAGAAGCTACAAAACCGCCCTATTTCACATGTGAGCAGCACCAGGTGAACTATGCTACGGAAACAACATGTATGAGTAAGGTAGCACAGCCAAACAAGGATGACCCAAAGTCAACATTAAATAGGTGGTAATATAGCTTTTCACAACTTGATTTTTAATTTCTTACTGTGTTTTTGTACAGTGTTCCTAACAGCAAAAGATGTAGGTGAAACTGTAAAGCCAGTAATAATAATAATAGGAGAGGACCTCAGCCAAAAAAGCAAGCTGTCCTTAAAAGGAGGATAAATTCATAAATACAGACCATGTGTTAAGCGATAAAAAAAATTAATACTTACTGAATAGTGTCACTAATATAAAAATAGAGCATGTTGCCTCATGGTTAATGGGCCATATCAGATTCAGAAAAAAGGTTCTAGACATGTTTGTTTGTTCCAACAGCCAAGTGACACAAAACATTCCCACTGCCACATGTTGGTAAACAATCAGCAAAACCAGGTAGCTTTTAGAGAAAAACTGAAAAGTGCAAAGTGCAATAAATGATTTTTTAATATCAGGGTGGTGATGAACTCAGTCCATTTGATCTTCTTCTCAAACTATGCAATATGTTCTACATGGCAGAAAGGAAAGTGATACTTTCCTAGAAAGAGCATAGAATCATAGAACAGTCTGAATTGGAAGGGTCCTTAAAGATCATCTAGTTCCAACCCCCCTTCCATATGCAGGGACACCTTCCACTAAACCAGGTTACTCAGATCCCTATCCAACCTGACTTAGAACATCTCCAGGGATGGGGCATCCACACCGTCTCTCGGCAACTTGTGTCCACCACCCCCACAGTAAAGAATTTCTTCCATATATTTAATCTAACCCTACTCTCTTAATTTTGAAGAGATTCCCCCCCTTGTCCTATCACTAAATGCCCCTGTAGTATCTCTAGGTACTGGAAGGTGCTATAAGGTCTTCCTGGAGCCTTCTCCAGGCTGAACAACCCCAGCTGTCTCAGCCTGTCTTCACAGGAGAGGTGCTCCAGTCCTCTGATCATTTTTGTGGCCTCCTCTGGACTTGCTCTACTATGTCCATGACCTTCTAATATTGGGAGCACCAGAACTGTAAACAGCACTGCAGATGGGGGCTTTCTAGAGCAGGATAGATGGGTAGGATCACCTTCCTCAGCCATTAGGCCACAGAGCAATTCCAAACACACAATACCTAAACCCCTCTCTTCCAAGAGAGTGTTTAGTGAAAACCCTATGACTTCCAGAAGATGCTGCCTTTACAAACCCCTGTGCAGGGCCATGTAGGAAGGATTATTTAGGTGATGGGCAGCAAAACAATCCACCGATACCCTTCAGAGGCTACAGTAATTTACACAAATACTGAGGTTGTCTAAGATGTGGCCACTGACTATTTCTACTCAGAATTTCTATAGGAAATTCTGGGTAGCTTCAACCCAGAAACCTTGCAGATTGTGAGTGATCATTCTCTAACTTCTAAGGAAAAGCAAGGTCTAACAGAAAATCATGGAATATCCTGAGTTGAAAGAGACCCACAAGGATCATCACAGCACAACCTGCCCCTGTCCAAATGCTTCTGGAGCTCTGTCAGGGTGGTGCTGTGACCACTTCCCTGGGCAGCCTGTGCCAGTGACCAACCACCCTCTGGGTGAAATAAATAAATAAACAAACAAATAAATAAATAAATAATCAGAACCATAGAAAGTTCTGAGTTGGAAGGGAACCACAAGGATGATCAAGTGCAAATGTGAATACTGTCAGGTGTGAGGGGTGTTGGAGATTAAGGCTCTGATTCAGATTTCTCTAATACTAACATTGCCCAGTGACTGCTAACACCAGTGCCAAACAGAGGCAAAGAAAACTTTTCCTTTGTCCTAGGCTTTGAAAGGGATGGTGGAGGAACATCTACTCAAGCAGTCACATCTTGTGGTGTATTTGATGCAAGGAAGAAGGGCTTGATGAACTCAACAGTGTCCCAGATTTGCTGTTTCAATTCTGTTCATTCATCGTCAGTTAAATCTCCTTCGTTTCCCTTTTGAAATGGATTGTAAATCCTAGATATGTATTCTCGACACTCAAAGCAGCTCTGAATTTTGAGCTGAGATTTTTTTTTCAAGAAATACTAATACAAGTTGTAACCATTCATCCTGGTTTTGCGCCAGGTTACTTGGCAAATGCATAGAATTAGGCGGTTCCTTTCATCTAATTTGATGCTTTGCCAAGGCGGGTTATTTTTATTATTAACCTTCTGTCATGCCTGCTGTACAACAGTCCAGAAACCTCTCGAGTCTTTGGCAGAGCAGCAAGGGAGACTCTCTGGCAAAGGAATAATAAGGACTCAAAACCAATGGAATTTAAATTATTATGAAGTACAATAAAACCCTAAGTGACTAGATTGCTCAAAAATATCTCGAAGACCCTGCTGCATCCCACAGTGGGAGTTAGTGCTTGCTAACAAAGTATTTTTATTATTGTCAGGGTGGCCACCCAGAGGTGAATTTGGTGATCAGTTCATACAAAAACAGGTGTCTCTACTGAAACAACTGTATTCACAGTTATATTGCATCCTCTTTCTTGATGTTTCAGTAGATGTCAACAACTCTTTGAATATAAAATAAACGAGCTTTCATTTAGAAGAGAAAGGTCCCGGTCCTCTGAATCAGGAATTTTCTGGACTTCAAGAAATCGTGATCTTGCTTTCAAATACTTGTGCTCTGTTTTCCCAACAGGAGGGTTGATATTATTCTCTACTCCAATTCCACGTTCTTTTTCCTATTATTTATGTCTAGCCCCTTCTACAGTAAATCTCCTCACCTAAAAGACACATAAATAGCTCACAGCTTCAGTCTAAAATTCTGTGATTGGTTTGCAACCCACTGCTTGGTTTGGAGTTACGTAAGGAATGCCCCATTTTTTTAACAAAAAAAGTTGACAAGATATTTTGGATAAAATACCATACCTTTGAGGAAATTGAGGCAATCAATCTTTGGTAGCAAAACTTCATGAGGATGCATGTTAGGAACTTCTTACTCAAGCATAGCTCTGCAGAGGTAGACAGCTTACAGTTCAGAATTTGCTTTAGAGCCTCAAATATTCTTCATGTTGGCTTCCAGACAATCGCACTGGCTTGCCCTAGGATAACCTGTCCCATATCCTACCTTTTAAAACAGGAAGTTCTTTTTAGCCCTTGAAACTTTGAAGTCAATAGAATTATATACATGAGAAGATCAGGCTGCATACAGTGTTTCTGAGGAACAGTAATATAATCTGACTAGCGCTTTCTCTCTTAACAGTCGGGATTTATGTTTTATTTAAATAGAAAAATCAGCATAGGAAGATCTCCAAACTAAAGAACTGCCTTGGCCCTTGGGAATTCAAAGTCCAGATATTTTTATTTCACATGAAATCTCTGGTTAGTTGTATAAAGCATGAGTATTTTAAGAGGTATTAGTCAACTAATGCCAAGTTCGGTATCTCATTAATTTTTAAAGTATCTCCCCTGTCAACTTTTCATCAAAGTACCTGCTCTACCGTATTAGGCTTTTTCTGTCTCAGGCTTTATTTAAAATAAGGAAAATAAAACAGGAGATGGCTTATTAACAAAAACTGAAAGGGTGTCTCAAAGTTCACAGATTCAAAAAGTTAAGGGGGATTTACAAAGGCTCCCACTGCTCTTTTTTTTAATGTGATCTTCCTAATATTTCTGTCAAAAACCCCAGTCTTTATAGGTGGTGGTTCCCTCACACACGTTTCTCACTCTCATATTCACTGCAAGATTCAGTCAACCCTTGTAACACCACTTGGCAAATGCACTGACTGACACAACAGCAGATTAAGACCATTAATAAAATCCACTGCACAACCAATCTTCCAATGAGAATGTGCCCTGTGGTAATGGGGAAACTGTCAGTAGTAACTAAAAAGGAACAGCAAATCTACAAAAGGAAACTCATAACCATCTAACCTACACAGCCTGCGGTAATGACCTAACTAAAATGATTTAACTAAATAATACAATGTTTAACTTTCCTCAGTGAGAAGAGGAAAGCAGAAAGGCAGATATACTAAGGAATTTAATTTTAGGAAGCTTGCTCAAGGGAACATGAATGTTATTGCTATTTATTTTTTATTCTTAGAAATACCTATGGGATTGGTAATTTGCCCTTTAACACTTTTACCATTTCACACATCAAACTATTTTATCGGAGGGCGAAACAAATAAATGTGGGACAGGAATATAGACCTCCTTTTTCTTCTATTTGTTTACTAACAGCATGGTCCTTTCATGCTGTGTATGCAGCCAGAACACATCTTTCACTTTCTATCAGGCAAATGGGAATGGAAAGATGGAACCATTGTGACATTAGTTTCTGTCAGGGTCATTTAATGGACATGAGGCTAAGAAAAGTTTTAAGGAGAGATTTATAAGAAGAAAGGAGGTTGAACTAGAGAGGAGGAAGCAGAAATGTTTATTTGCCATACAGCACTTATTGAATTAGCACTGGAAAGTCGGGACTACAAAAGCTTGAGCAACCAAAATAAAATCAATATGACCATTTGTATAAATTAAACTTACATTATGTGGCATGGCTACTGTACACAGCTGTACATTCTTCATGTAAACGATCTTTGTCCTTGGTTTAAATTAATGTCTGATGAAGAAGGGATACTCAGTCACTGGCAAAATGGAGATAGTCTCAGTGGCTATTATCATGGAATACCAGAGGATGCGGTAGTAGGAAAGAAAAAAGAAGGAAAAGGAGCTGGGAAAAAACATTCTTTTAGATCCCAATTTTCAGTCACAAGACAATGGTGCTTACCCATTGAGCTTAGCAAGCACCAAATCAGGCTGAAGGATGACTGAAGGATGAGGAGAGTCAGGGGAGGGGTAAGTGAGCCTCTTTCTCATAATAATGTTGATTTCTGCACATGGGATTTTTCACCATCATTATTGTACTCGAGTGGGGCAACGTGAAAGGACATGGGTAAAACAAGAACTTATTCACAATGATACTGTATCTTCCTTTTCCTTTGATGAAGGACAGCTCCGTGACACGCAGAAAGCTCCCTGCACAGAAGGTGTTAGCCTTTTGCAGTGACCCAAAATGGGGAAATTACTAAAAAGGCAACAGATCTCAGAAATTATAAATATCACTCTTTAATGCGCATAAAGAATCTCTGTCTTTACTTTATTTTGCCTTTCATGATCCATTTTAGCAGCGGGTGATACTGAATTTTTTGGAAAGCAAAGGACTACAGGGACAGGGATGTAACAGTAAGAAAAACTGCAGATAAGTGTGTGAGTCACATTTTCTGTTGATCTAAATCACTGTCGTTCCATCTGCCTTCATTAGAGATACACTGATTTACACAGGCTCAGGACCTTGCCTTGTATTTCCAGGAATTAACCAACAGTGGATGATTCAAAAATTTGTATTATAGTTCTTATGTTATACCTCTATTCTATTTTCTTAGGAGGAGAAGCAGGAGGATGGTTTTATGTACAGTATCTATGTTGATCCATGGTTATCATTAATCGTCTTTTGGTACATGATACCTCTCTTATTAATAGATGAACTTCCCAGCTGTAAATGTCAAGATAAATTGATTGACCAGCTGGTACTTTGGAGATACAGTATTTCTCTAAAGTATCCAAAGCTTGAAGTGGGGGAAGGGATTCATTTTGTTTTAACCAGGATTCAACATTTCTTCATACAAACAAGACTAACAGAACAAATCTGATTAAAACATCTAGGTTATGAAAAAAAAAAGGCATTTTCCTTTAATTGTAGATTCTGACTTGCAAAACATTTCCTCTCCTCCTCCCCCCAGCACACGCACACACTTTGGTTTACTTTCACATATTTTATGAAAAATGCATGATGTGGAGTGGCAGCGGGCAGCTGCCATCTGCCGGCAACTCCTCAGCCTGGGAGAGGGGGCTGTGCGCTGACATTGATCCAGACATTTCAGAGGTTACTACTGTAAATCAAAGTACATTTGGGAAAACAGAACAATAAATCAAAATTATCAGAATCTAATCTGGATACAGTCTTTAGGATACACCCTTATTTACATTGCAATTCCCTGTCAGACTGACAGTAATTGCAGTGATCCTGATCAAAGAACTTTGGTTTCTGAGCAGAAAAACAGAGAACCGAACCTGACACCATGTGCCCCGAGCAGAAATCCTTCTAAAAACTGTTTCTTTTTTTTTATTTAGAAGCTGGGAGGAGAACTGATGGGGGAAGGAGAGAGGCTGCATTTCTGAAATTCTTTCTTTGTGAATCAGCAGATAGTACTTCTGGAGCTGGGAATGTTTCCTCTTGGACTGATTCCATCTCCTTTTTTGGTCTGCAAATGCTTGAGGTTAATGGTTGGGGTTGAAGAAGTTGAAGCACATGGTAGTGCTTTGAATATGAAAAGAGGAATTTGCACAATATGGGTGCATTAGTCATTTGCAGTTCACTAATTATCTGTTTTATGTTAATGCTAATGCTCCATGTAAGTAAAGTAAATTAACACAATAACATAAAAGAAGCAATTAATGGAATATATAACATTTGTAGCTTTAATAAAACCGATTTCATTCCACACACAGAGAAAGCGGCTATTTAGGTCTCTGAAATAAATGAGGAGCTTGCTGAAACCTTGCTGCTCTAAGTAACACCAAGGACAGACTCACATGACATAATATTGTTGCCATAGTAACAGGGATGTGCACCAGCGGAATCATGCCTATATATCATTAATTTAGTGCTCTGCTAAACACAAAATAATACCTCTCCTAATTATATTGTGTCTTTGATTCTTGAGAATGTAAAACCATTATTACCTAGAGTCAACAGTAGGACATTTGAGGCACAATGGCTATCAGAACATATAACTTAACCAGAACATATAGCTTGTTGTACACTTCCTTGGATGCAGAAAAAAAAAAAAAAAACAACTAAAAAGAAAGAAAAAAACCCCAAAGAATCCACATCCACAAGTCTCCCATATCCACAAGTCTCCCCTAATTCTCCTATATATGCCACAGAGGAAGCTAATTGGATGTGTGCCATTTGGCAACATCCTTCTTTACAGTCTTCCTGAGGCTCTGTGATATCAGCCACTTCCCAGAGCCTGGAGGCTCAGCTTGATTTAGAACCGCATCTGGTGCTTTTGGGAAGCGCGCTTGATATCAGCAATCACCCTGCACACACACAACTTCCCGAATATCACATCCATACCCAGAATACTCATAGCAGCAGCCAAAAAAGGGGGAGGGGAAAAAAAAACCCAGCATAAAAAGCTGTGACTAAATTTACTGATGAGAAAACGCTGATGTTGGTGAAGCCGCAGCATGACTTGAAATGTTGGTAATGTTATTAAGTCACCTTAGAGGAAATCACCCTGCAGACTAATGTAAAGAAAGGCTGTTTTATGGCACAAAGTGTTTCATTCAGGTGATGAATAGTTTCCAGAGGATCCATGAGTTTCAGGAGGTTGCAGGATCTTACACTGCTCTCAATCCTGTTACCTTACTTCTATCACTCACTCTAATTCAGTCAGGTATTTCAGTGCATGTAGTGGAAACACGCCATGTGGTCTTGCTGAAAGCAAGAGCACAACTCATCTCCACCAACACGTCAGCGTGAAAGTGCCTTCCAGATTTGGAGTCACAGTGACTTATTTTCCTATACCTTGATCGTCAAGCACATCACACTGCTTCCTCCTAAGTGTGTTTGCATGATCAGCTTGCTCATTTTGAATCTCCAGCTTCCTTCTGATTTGAAGAAGGACAGAGAACCTTGCTGACTGACAGGCTAATTTCACATCTCATTTCTCTGGATGGAAGGGAAATTTCCAAGAACCTGCAGCTCCCCAATAACCCTTCTAACATTTCAGTCTGGCTGACCCATTTTGCAGGACAGCACCCAGGTGCATCTCTCCTGTAGCCATCTTCTGATATTCCCCTCAAAATATGTATATATACTTTGTTTGATTCTCTGCTTCTTCCACCAGGAGAGATGGAAGGATTTTCCTTGCCATCCCTCTACATTAATCTCAAACATATTCTACTTCAGAAAAAAAAAAGGAAATACTGTGGGGGGAGGGGGGGCATTGGGAGTTTAATATTCTTTTCTAAATGAATTCAGTTCTTAACCTCAGTTAAATACTTGGTTCTCTTGAGGTAAGAACATAATAATCAGCATGTTACTTGTATGTATTCGAGTTCCATTTTTAGCACATTTTAAACTCACGGGGGATTACTTTTTTTTTTTCCTGAAAAGACAATGTAATTTGTATGCAGTTTTCCTAGTGATTATTCTGGGGGACATTTTTCTTCAAACGATGATTACAGTGCTAACAAGGTTCAATACCTCCCATCACTTCACGGCGTGGTTTCCGAGGACCACACTGTCACCTAGTGGAATGCTCCTGCAGCCAGCCCGACACCCCCTAAAAGGACTGCCCAGGAGCTCAAGTCCCTGCTGCTGTGCTGTGCTGGCCTCTGTATATGCAAAAAAAAACAAAAAAAACCCCAAAAAAACCAACCACACGAAACAACCAATTGTTTAAATAAATAAATAAAATCACAGACAAGCTAAAGAAAGCCAGTAGGCAAAGTCTGGGACTATCTGTTACTGTTGTTATCTCTAAGCAACCAAAAGCATCACTCGTATAGCTCTGTTTGGAAAAAAATATGTTCTCTTATACAGGGACTCGTGTCATTCACAGCACTGTAAATAAGAGCTATATGCATGAATGGGTAGGAGTCTCTCTCTAGATTGCTAAATGAAAATCCACTGCAGGCAAATGCTAAATAAAATTTAATGTCATGTACTTCTACTTTCAATGCCTGCTTCCATTGTACACAGTATAGAAACAGCATGTGACAGAGCTAAGTAACATGCTTTGTTTTCATCCTATTTTAAATTTGATTACTCCAGCTTTTATATTGCTGACGCATAGCAGGCACCTGATTTATAATATGATATTAAAAGGGAAATTACTACTACAAGCAGTCTTAAGTAGCACTTACTTCTAGGCTCTGCTTCTTCCAGACAGGAGCCTTCTGACAGACCTTGGATTACAAGATAGATTTGCCTAAAATAACTTCTGATTTAATAAATCAGTAACAAGGATAATCAGCAGCAAAATTAGGACATTAGGACACTGTACTTCGAACCAGACTGTCCAATACCTGGCTAGATCCAGTGCTGTCAGTGGGTACATGAGGTTCCTTTGCCTAAGAATCTGGTTGAATATTTCTTGAGATTAATCTGTGCAATTTTTTGGCAAGGGGAGAGCACAGGGAAGGACTGCAGCTTTATTCTCATTACCCAAATGCAGGGGCTGTACAAGAATCCTCCCAGGTCTTAGAAGAAGACAGATTTGCTTTCCTTGGTGCCCGAAGGGCACAGAAGAGTTGCATTACGCCATGTTCAGAATGATCCCAAAAACCCCTAAAACATCCACTGGTGTTCAGCCAGGCTGTAAGACTGTTTGTGCCCAAGTTCTCAAAAAGTATCCTCTGGAGACCACTTTTGCCTTCTTTAGAGCCCTTTTATACCTTAAGGATGGCAAAAAGAAGCACTATTATGAGGGATTATCTGTCCTTTGTCAGTCTATGCTGAGGTCCTTTGGATGTGACCTGAACAGTAAAGCACTGGGTCACAGTGTTATCTGGAGTCTGCTAGGTACAATTCCTGTACAGCAAAGAAGAACTTCAGGCAGTGAGGAAGGACATTATATTGCAAACAAAACAAAGTACAGTTCTACAGGCTCCTTTTCATGTTTCAGAAATGATTTATAAAGTAGTGATTAATAATGGTGTTTATTGCTATTGTTTAGGCACATGTGACAGAACTCTTAGCAGCAGCTCAGCCATAGCAAGGAGAAGCAGAACATATTATTTTTCCAGAAGAATGAAACTAGGCAAATTGAAGGGATACAAAGAGACAAGTGCTACAAATTTTAAAATCTTCCAATTATGCCATCTTGCACAAATTTCAGCTTGGTGTGTGCTGCAGCCAAACTTTTCTTCTCATTCCTTCAGTATGCAGCAAGACCCTAATGAGGGGTCACAAGGTAAAGATATCTTTTATTCTAAAGTTCAAAATTGCTTTCTGTAAAGTTCCTGGAAGTGAGATTCACCAAGTGAACCTCAGAGCAGACACTGGAGGACATCATCATCCACTTGCAAATATTTCTGTCAACAGAAAGAAAAGCTCTATTTTTCAAATTGCACACACTCTACAAATTACTCCCACAACTGTAATTAGGAACATGCCCCCAAGTACAAATAAAACACACTGTAAAAAGCAGAATTTCTCTCTGACATTTGACAGGGGCACTTTGTGAGAGACTTATTAGGTTTCTTTGTACTTACACTAAAAAACTGGATGCACACTAATACAGACTTGCTGTAACAAATTAGCCACTGAGACCTGGTTTCCTATCATTACCAGATGAATTACACAGTCATCTGTATCATTCCATATGAAAATTAACAGTCCATCTCACAGAACATAGTGTTGTTAATTTTATTTCACTCTACCTTTAGTCTACCTACACAAAAACCTTTTAATTGCCATTAAAAACTGAGTATCAGCATCTCAGGACTGGTTGTGCATCTCTGCTCTTCTGTGAAACATGATGGTACTGCATGATTTTCTCTTAAAGGCTGTGGTTCTCAAATATTCTTTTTAGGCCAATTCCAGCATTCTGCAAAATCAGTGGAAGTCCTTCTTTTGATTTCAGTGGGAGTTGGATGAGATCCGTAATTTATAAATTACAAAAGCTGCTGCAATTTGAGACAAGCCCTCGGATTGAAATCTACAGACGTCTGGCATAACTTACAATTACAGTATCTGAGGAAGGGTAACACGGGATTTTACTGCATAGCATTTCCCCTAGGAACTTACAGTGAATTATTGAAATAAGACATATGGTTTTGAACAGCGTTACATTCAGCATTTCATATTCTGAACATTTCTGGGTTTCAAATAAAACAGTGTGACATTAAACAGACATGATGTCTTTTACCAAAGGGTCTTACAATGCTTTAGAAGCAGCAATTAAACTGGCAAGGTATTTAAGTGGTGCTACAGATGGTCACTAAGGCACAAAGACATTTCCAAGGTCACTCAATAAATCAGTGACAGCGACAGAGCTAAACCTCAGGCATCCCTGTCTCCCCACTGCAGCCACATGTAGGGCCAGCCTGTGCCTCAGTTCCGTGGTTTCACTGTCCCACACTTTTTTTTTTTTTTTAATTTTTTGGAGGTTATTGTGAGTGTTGGATGTTTGGTTATGTGAATCGGGCAAGCTAATCTGCTGATACAAATTGGCTGGATTTGATTGACTCCCGAGCACTGTATCATGTGCAATGTAGCATTTGCATTTAGCTTTGATACAGAATGATGTGAAATATGACAGTTTGATGCAGTTGGCCACTGTCATCCTTGGGTCCTGCAGGTCTGATTTAAAAGACACTGTCACTGACTTCATTGGAGCTATGGCAGCTGAAACCAGCTGAGGATCTGACCCA
Organism: Oreocharis arfaki; assembly: GCA_013398015.1. Classification (NCBI taxonomy): domain Eukaryota; kingdom Metazoa; phylum Chordata; class Aves; order Passeriformes; family Paramythiidae; genus Oreocharis; species Oreocharis arfaki. The sequence continues at coordinate 280,359 of VZRR01005263.1, forward strand.
GTAATCTTCTAAGGCCTTTGAAAAATACAGAAGCAGCTAGAATTTCATACAACAAGAATGCCTGATATATCACAAATCATTGTTGGGCAGTTTATCCATTCAACAGGCTGTTTAACTATTTAACTGAAGTTAAAGATTTGGAATGCAAATACGAAAAAAACCTGATTGATGCCTTTATTTTGATGTAAATACATCAATAAACAGAAATTGAGACTCGTTGAACTCAAAGCCAGGAGTAAACGAATATTTGATACTAAATGTTACTTTTTGAACAGTAGAAGAACACTGAAACCACTCTCACAATGCCCTACAATGAGACAATTTTAATTATCCATAATGAATGTTTAGTTTAGATGAGTAGAGAACATTTGCAAGGGGGAAACTGAGACTGAGAGTTGATGACCTTGCCTCTGGACACAGAACAGTTCAAGAGTGGAGCAGAGTTTAGATTTTACCATTCCTCAAATCCCCATCCCATATTCATTCCTCCAGAGCCCAGGCTCCTAATTTAGGAGGCATGTATTTAGCGACACACTGTCAAAACAAGTCATCATTTTTCAGAAAGAGATAATGTGACTGGAATTTACAAGCACCAGAACCTTTGCCATGTTTAATCATCAGCATAAAACTCCGTCTGCCTCCTACTGCCAGATTTTTTCAAACTTGGAGCTTTTCCATAAGAACGATTGCACAGCCCAGTAAGTCACCATTTCCTAGGTCAGCTCATCTGAGGCTAAACCCTCACCCACCTTCAACTTACAAAGAAGAAAGGGAATGTCTTTGTGGGTTTTTTTTACAGTTATTACTCAGACATACATGTTTACCTTTAAAATCAAACCAAATAACATAAAGATTGCTTTAAAAAGAGAAATACCGTGTAAAGATTATGGCCTTTCACATTAGCTATAAAAACACCTTTCGTTTCTGACTCATGACCAGAATACAACATGAGGCCATATTCTGAAGAGCAAGAGAATGCCTGGATGGTAACCAAATGTTATCTCATTCTCTGACTGTTTTAAAATACTCATTAACATGAACCCAAGCTTGTAAAATCGGATAATTATTTTAATATTTTTATCATCATTCATAACATAGCAATTGCATGCTAATGAGCAAGAAATAGTCTCATTGCAAGAAATAGCCTCATTGCTGTAAAATACCTGAGGAAAACTACAGGAAGTTGGAACTAATTTCAATGAAACTGTACAAGACAGATTGGAATAAACTAGAAGGCATGTGATGGTTATATAAAAAACATTCCCTTGCTGAAGATTTATATTCTATTAAAGTCATAGTTATGTTCTTAGCTCCTCATTCAGAGAAAAAAGTGTGAGTTCAACTTCAAAGCCCCTTGACCTCCTTATGATAGGAAATTGTTTCATGTTAGAAAAATCATAAATACCATTTAACTAATCTGCTTCTAAGTACATCTGAGCTTCTGGCATCTATAGCTGTAAGGAATTAGATGGCAACTAAACCAAGGAGTACATGCAGGGTTAAAAATGAAGAGATCACTCACTAGAACAGAATTATTCTTATGCTTATTACCATTTTAGTTGAAATGCATTGCCACATTTGTAGACGTGGTAAATTTTCCCAGACATGTTTTCTGAAACCAAATGCCCCTTTTAATTTTTCCTTTTAATTCAGGTTGTTGATTCTAGATGCTGTGGGAAAAGAATTCTTGCAGCGATTTAAGCAAGCACCCAACATCCATGTAAACATTTATCCTTCTACAAAGGGTGATGCTATTTTTTTGCAAACATTTCCATCTCTTTTATGTTCCTTGGTGCTAGGCTATTCAGTCCTATATGATTCTTCCCATTTCCTCTCAGGCTGCAGTCACTTTTTATTGCAGTCAGCAGTTTCATTTGATTTGTAGCACAAATGCTCCTAGCACTTGGGGTATCATTCTTGGATTTAAATTTCTCAAAATGTACACTGAAGTAGGCTTATTTCATTGTCTCTGGTACGGAATTTCCCACAGTCTTAAAGGATATAATCTATTGGAGCACCAAAACTCCACACTTGGAATTCTATCTGGAGATTTGATCTCCAAGAATTGATTAAACAAGGAGTTAATTTGTTGGAATAATTAAGAGAAGCTCTCCACTTCAATACCAGAAACTGAACTGAGAGGCTCAGCAAGGATTCAGCACATGCTTAGCATTCCACATATTAGCGTGGGAGAAATGAATGGTTTGAAGACCAATTTTGTTATTTGTGGGATGTATGTCCTTCTGTAGGATGGCCATCACTCTAAAAGTGAAGAAGGCTTTTGCTAGGTTCTTAAGTTGAATGTTTGAATTGTGTCTCTTTGGTAGACATAAACAGCTTTTGAAAATCAAGAAAAGTTGAGAAAAATCATGACCACAGAGAACTGATGAAAGGTTTTAAATAATAATTATTCTATGTATAATGTCAGACCTGAACTAATTCGTTTGCAGGACAGTCAAACAAAGGAGTAATAAATGACAATTAATCCATACCTATTATGTGAACCATGACCAACTGTGTGTTTGAAGAACTTCACTATGTACAACTTGATACTGGGAATTTTTTCACTATGCCATGATAAACATGATGATTGTTTACCATCACTGCTTCCTTACACTCTATATTGACTTCACTCCACTGGAAGTAAATTTGCATCTGGCACATGGATTATAATGAATGGTCATTAAACCTTAATTATCCTCTGAATCTTAATTATCATCTGTTTATAATAAACACTTTGGGACAAGGCAGTGCTTAAAGACCAGCATGTGCCAATATTTCAAGTCTGAAGACTTGGTTAAGATGAATAAGTGGTGATATGAACTGCTTAGGAATTCACTGGAACAAAGTGAGTTGTAAGCCATTATAAAGCACAACTGGGAAGGGAAGGGAAGGGA
>VZRR01005271.1:7932-18382 GCA_013398015.1 Oreocharis arfaki
GGCTGCGGCGGGCGGCACCGGGAGACCGCGGGTTCGAGACCCGCCCCGCCACCGCGGCGGCCCGGGTTCGAGACCGCCCGCCCCCCTCGGGAGGGACACGCTGCCCGTAAATCCCCCCTAATCACAAACGCCAGCACTGCCGCTGAGGGCGGGGGGAGAGGACACGGTCTCAAGCGGCTCCAGGGGAGGTTCAGGTTGGACATCAGGAGGAATTTCTTCACAGGAAGGGCGACTGGACATTGGAAGGGGCTGCCCAGGGAGGTGGCGGAGTCACCATCCCTGCAGGCGTTTAAGGAAAGACTGGACGTGGCACTCAGTACCGAGGTGGGGATCGGTCACAGGCTGAACTCGATGATCTCTGAGGTCTTTTCCAACCTCGGTGATTCCGTGATTCTGTGACCTCTCAGCTCCAGGAAGGGAAAGGAGAAGGGAGCCCCACAGCACCGGATTTCAGTAGTTTTTATTTCTAGCATCCATACACATCCCAGGTGAGTGATCTCCTGTCACGACTTAGAGCACACCACATGACCATGCATAAGCAGGGTGTTTGGATTTTATAAATTATTTCTTCCAGCCTCCACCAGGCCTCAGCAGACACGCCACTGCTAGGTATGGAATTCTAATCAGCAAAGTTACAGGCAAGGTCTTCTTGTTGACACTGAAGCTATTTTTTCTGGTCTATTCCTGCATGTGGCAGCTCCTCAGTGGGAAGGACACAGCTGTCTCACCACCATCCTCAGGGCTTAGTTTTTCTGGTAGTAGAACCATTTGTCAACTGTGTGGGGCAGAAGAAAGGAGGGGGTTAGTCCCCTGTGGGCCACCCAGTTATTAGGTAGTCACGTGGCAGTGTGTCTGTGTCACCCCCAGCTCAGGGGCTTCCTTGCTCCTGGCAGCAGCTCCACAGCACAGCAAACAGGTTCTGGCGCACACCTGTTTGTGTGGATCTGCTTTCCCACAGAAGTCACCCTTCTCGCTGGGGCTGCCACGAGGAGCACCCATGACTTGGTGCAGGCAAGGGCAGCAAGCCAGGCCTCCCTCTGGCTCAGCTGACTTAGGGAGGCAAAGCCATTTGACGTCCAGCTCCCATGCCCACATGGAAGACATGCATTTCTCCACAGGTTTATTCCCCAAGAAGGGATTGGAAGTGGCAGCCTAGCTCCTCTTTCTGCTCCTAACACCGCCCCCAGCTTGCCCTTGGGCCTTGCCCTGGCTACAGCAACATCCAGGTTTAGTTCAGACCCTCATTTTCCTACAGACAATTCCTTTGAGGAAGCCCCTGCTCTGTACTAGGATGTCAGGGTGGGTTTTGAGACTCACCTTCGGGTGGGATGGGGTTGGCAGCTTTACACGGCGGCGCCTGGAACAAAGAGGGCACTGTCAGAGACCAGAGGTGTCCTCACACTCTCCACACATCATCCAGGGCTGCCCAAGTCTCTCCTGAGCACCATTTAAGATCCTGTGGCAGCTGGTCAGCTGTGGGGAAACAACTGAGCTCACGTGCAGCATCCTGTCATTCTCCTCACTCCGGAGCTGCCCCACGTGCCCGAGGTGCTCTGCTCCAAGTGCAGGCTCCAGGGCCATCTGCTTCCCAGCAAAAGCAGTTCCCACTCCAGAGTCTACACGGGCGCGGGCAGCTGCTTTTTTTTTTTTTTTAAACCTACAATGCTGGTTTAAAAAATATGGGGGAATAGAGGCATAAAGGACTCTCTGAGAACTCCTCTGAAGAGCTTGTATTTAACAACCAAAGACAGACAAAATGGTGTCTGGCGACACATCCTCCACGAGGGCTTTCAAAAACCTAATCGAGATCCCTAATTGAGATAGCAACACTTCAGGAAACAAGACAATGGTTTTAAAGGTCTCTCCAAGGCTGCAGAGAGACTCAGGTTTTCAGTTATGGAAGAGAGGCAAGATCTGCATTTTGATTTTCCTGTCTCATCCCTCTAAGCCCTTTCAGGTTGCCAACAGCAGTACTTCTCAGGTCTAGGGAGAGACAATTAATTCCTGAGGCTGGACAGGAGAACTACACCAGGAATGTCAAGCTCTTCATTCTGAAGTATGTGAAATCCCTGGGGAATCAGACTCTCTTTTCTCAGAGAGAGACCTGTACTGTGAAGCTCTTGGAAGGCCAAATATTTAAAACCCTCTCAGAACAGCTGACAGCCAAGCTATGGCTCAGAAGTTTAGCCCTCCATGCAAACTCAGCTTGGGATTCCATCTCCCGGATGACTAAGGGCAGGGAGAAGCCTCTGGAGGAGTGTCTGGTTTCCTCCACGTCCATCCTGTTTAACCAGAAGCAGTTGCTCAGTCACCCAAAACATTCTGAGCACGCCATGTGCCATTCACACAGAGGACAGTTCACCACACAAATTGTACCATTTTCCCCAACAATAACACTGGGATTTGGCCCCTCAAACTGGTACTTACTGCATCCACAGTAGCTTTTGCACAGTCTTGACTACAGCAGAAAGGGCTGCCAGACACCGTCAGGTTGGTGCTGGAAGAGATCAGGCACTTGTGAGAACGTGTGAGCCCAGCCTCCCCCCCAGGAACATTAAATAATGGAATATTTAGGATTGCAGTTACAGCTGCCAGGTGGAGGGGGAAGGCCTGGGGAGGCAGCCAGCAGCTAACAGAAATCATGGCACCCCTCAGGAAGGGAAGTTCCAGGCATTTTAGTCTAGGGAAGAGGAAGGTGCACATTACCACAAGCATTAACCTACCAGTTGATCTCCCCTCCGTCAGTTTTCTTTGTTATTAAAGCTTTCCAGTGCTCGTGGGTGCCTTTGATGACGTCCAGGGCAAAATCCTAGAGTTGGAGATGAGAACAAACATCACGTCATGTGGAAGCACCAGACCACCCTCCCCAGACTGTCAGTTACAAGGAGATGATTTTAGACAGGTCTGGAAGGGGCTGGAAGAAATCTCTTCCGCTAGGGTGCCGTTCAGGAAGAGCAGAACCTGCCAGCGCACAACAGCCGAAACAACCAGGACTGTACAGAATTGTTTTGCTCTGGACATGGGAGGATCTGCCAAGGTCACCGAGCGAGCTTGAGGCCAAAAGAAACCGAGCACAGTCTCGGGCCAGTGCTCCATTAAAGAAGCACCTCCACCCTGCTGCTCCTCCCACTCAGTTTGTCTCCAGCAGCTTGCTGATCCAGGCCTGTCCAGGAGCTCTCTTCCACTCCAGGCAAATAATTCAGACCAGCAGGAAGAGACACGCAGCTAATCTGTCTTTGCAACTACTTAAAAATGAATTTGTTTCCAGGTATATCAATCTCTTTCCTTAAAAACGAGCACTATATGCTCAAGCATTAACCTGTCAGCTGGAGAAGGAAGCACACGCAGTTCTTTGTTGGGGTGAACAGCAGCACTAAATGTCCTGCTTTGATACCAAACCAAGCCAAATAAAACACTGCAGCACATGTGTGAGGTTCTTTATCCTGATTTTCCAGTTTCCTTGACGGGTTTCACCCATCCTGAAGGGCAGCAAGGTGCTCCAGCCCAACCAACCTAGTGCTGTGCTACAGCCAAAGGGGACAAGTCCTTTGTGACTTCCATTCTCTTTCCCAGACAGGGCTTTTGGAAGAACTCCCCTCCTCTGCACCACCTCTGGAGCTCTGGGAGCTGAGTCACCTCACTAAACCCCTCATGGCACTCCAGGAAGGGCAGGAGGGAGGACACAGAAGCAGGCTTTCAGGATACTCAGGAGTAGTAACTTATCTGATCCAACCCGGAGAAGAGGCAGAGGAATAGTGCTGCCAAGGCAGAGCCTTACTCACAGGGTGTGAGGGAACACTCCATGCCCGAAGGAAGAAGTGTTTTAACTCCTGAGTTAAGTTTAACTTGCACCAGGCTGCAGTGGAACAAAGCCAATGGGTAAGGGAGGCAAAGGGTGATGTCAAGCTGCCTTTGCTCCAGAGCTGGAGCAAACAAACCCAGTGTCTTCCACCTGGTTCTGACACGCAGGTTCCCAGCCCTGCAGCGATCCTGCATGAAGAAAATATTCAACAGCACCAGGGTGATAACCCCAGGCATTTTTAACTGGTATTCCTGCACTCACTAGGCTGGAAAAACAGCAGGATGACTGAAATCGGCTATCAGCAGCCCCATAAAAACCCTTTCTCTCAGCAGCTCACTTATGTCCCCACACACCCTCAGCTCAGTTTTTGGAACACGGGCCTCACCACGAAGGAAGGTGATCCTACCTTGCCCTTAAACTCTCCATTAAAAGCAAACTGGTTTTCTGGCTTTCCATCAGGTACTTTGTATCTTCTGAACCAGTCCACCGTAGCTTCTAAGTATCCAGGCTTCATCCTTCTGACATCCTCGATGTCTGGCGGGGAACACGGTGTTTGTTAGCCAGAAACAGTAACAGAATTTACTGAATTACAGAATTCAGGTGGTTCTGCTGAGCTGCTCTGAGCTGTGCCTCTTTCAGCCCCTTCCCAAGCAGCCTCAGCAACATTTCGGACAGGCTTCCTGAGGACACAGTGAGTATCTCCTCAGGGAAGTTAGTGTTTCATCCTCTCGGTGTATCCCAAGTGTCCCCAGCAGCAGGGAAACATTCAAACAGCTTTGATTAGAGGCTTGGGGGACAATCCCTTTCCTTCCACTGTACAGCCACCCTCTGCTTGGAATGCCAGGCCGTGCAGAGGACTGGCCACACGTGGCAAACAGCAGTGAAACGTTTTGCTCTGGGATCGTCCTTCCAGCATCCCATCTGATTAATACCACTGCACAGAAGGAGCAAGCCCTGCCCCCATCTCCTGCAGGCTTTCATGGGAGAAAGGGAAGCATGGATCCCGCTCCTCCCTCCTGTAACTCACCATTATAGCTGTCTGCTTCTGGGTCTTCAACGTTGATAGCAATTACCTTCCAGTCTGTCTCTCCCTCATCAATCAGAGCCAGCGTGCCCAGCACCTTCACTTTGATGACTTCTCCCCGAGAGCAGACCTGCCAGGACAAAGACCTTGCTGTCCATACTGATGCATCCAAGGAATGCACAACAGGAGGCCATGCAGGAGCTCAGCAAGCAGCCAGGCACCACGGAATCAGCTCTTGCTGTCAGCAGCTCATCAGCCCTGGCTCATCTCAGCAACAATCTCCAGAGGCAGCAGAGGGAAACATCACTTTGTTAAGGGAGAGGAGGTAGGAAATGAATAATGTCCCTAGATAATTGACTTTGGAGACATTAATTACACGTTTCAGGAGACATTTAGGATGCGTTACCTTGCTTCCAATTTCGCACACATCAATGGGATCGTTATCTCCACAGCAACCAGTATTTTCATCCTTGTGACCTGGGTCTTCCCAAGTCTGAAAAAAACCCCCAAGCCAACATCAAAATCAACCATTTCAGGTTTAAAGGGGCAGTAAAAAGCAGGTTTATTTCGGGCATGCAGCTGCCTGGAATATACAGAGGACGGCCCACTTCACACCTGCTTCCAAGTCTGGTGGCTGGGCTCCTGCTTCCCTTGTGCCTGGCAAGTTTGAATCCAAGTTAAAATATCTCATCTCCCAAAAGGTAGGCAGCTCCTCCTACCCACAAACCCCCTCTCAACAATCCTCCAGACTTCCTCCTCCGTCCCACAGCTGTGCAAAGGTGAAGTTCACATCTATAAAGGGCACTTGTTGATTTGGCTGCCTGCCCGTTCCTCTCCTATTCATTCCTTAGCAGAAGTTTCCTGAACTCCAGATAGCAGTCCAGCAGAGATGGAAGACAGACAGGGTGTATTGTTTCCTTTTAATTAAACAATTAAAGACACTGTTAACCCTAGAGAAGTGATAAGAACGTGGAGTGCCACCGTGCTCCCCAGTGCATCTCACCCACTGTGGTGAGTGCAAATTGAAGGACACGACTCCAGAAGCCAACTGACTCCAAAAACAAGAGCTGTTTAAAACACGCTCCTGGTCAGGAGTGAAAAGAGCTCCCTGCCCACTTGCGTGGTAAGGAACATGTACTCCTAAGGTGGCTGAGATATAAAACAGAAGGAATGTTCTTCCCAAATATCTGCGTGCCAGGACAAGATGAGTAGAGTCAAGACCTTGTGATAGATGCAGAATGTTCAGGAAGATGTTTTGACACCTGGGTGGTGCTGTAGGGCCGTTCACAAACACTATCACATTTCTCTACCAGGAAGTGTTAAGCTCTTGATGCATAAGCACCTTTGATCCACATACACATGACAGAGCAAAGGCTTCAAAAGACACAATTCTGCACAAAGAAACATGCTCCAGAATCCATTCAAGCAGGAAACAACTCAACTTTGAGGTCCTGTGTTAAGCCATGTGGGAAAAACACTCGACATGTGCTACTATCAAGAGCAGAAATACCAAATTCAGCGTGTTTGCCTGTGATCTGTCACTGACAGCTTATTTCTCTGAAGGAAACTCCAGCCTTAGAGAACATCAGAGGCAGACAGCCTTGTTTGAAGTCCCTCTTTATCTAGCAGCCCCCAGCCATTTAAGAGCACGTGTCCAGATGTCACTATCACGGTCCCATTTTGCCAGCTGTTTCTGGGAAAGCACATCTGTGCAGTGGTGGGCGTTGGCAAGAGGAGTCTCCCATAAAGATTCAGCCTAAATCCTGCACCATTAGGATAAAACCTTGTGCTTCGCCAGGCAGGAACCGAGGGCGCTGCACTCCCACATGCACAGTGACAGCTCCCTTCAGCCACAGAGAAGGACCTGCCAGCTCCTGCCCCACCAACCTCCGAGCAGCTGAGGGTGGGCAGCAGCTGCTCATCCTCAGGGAGCTTGTTTATGACATCAGACAGAAGCCTAAACCTTGGGCTTTCTGCTTAAAAATGTCCCTGTTTTCCTGACAGGTTCTCTCCCTCGGCAGGGTGATATACCCAGCTGCAAACACCGTGCCCCACGTCGGGCTCTCTGCTGACCTTTGCTGACCTTTTTGCTCATTAATACAGGGGCAATCACAAGCACCCTCCCTCCTCCCCACCAGGATGGATGAGCCACTGGGACAAACCACAGTACCTGTGGGATAGCACCGTAATTCCAGATGTAGCCCTTGTGGGGAAACACGTTCGCTACGAAGCGCAGTTTCCCTTTCTTCACATCTTGCTTAATTGGGTTTAAGGGTTCCTTCGTTGAAATCTGAAAGAAAAGTAACATAAATCTCTCTGCTTTACCCTCTATGAAAAAAAAAAGTGATTCTTTTAAAATGGAACTGACAAGCCAAGAGACCAGGAGATGATGCTGATGCCAGCAGCAGATACTGGACAGCTCCTGTTGCACTGCCATCCCTTGGGGTGTGCTTTCCAGCAGACTTACAAGCCTTGGAATCACACGGGGTTAAGAGCCATAAAATACTGCTTTAATTGGAAGCCACGGGAGAACACCGAGGCTTTCCAACTTCTGCAATCTCAGCCTCCACACCAGACCTCCAGCATTAAGCAAGTACTGACAGGAGAAGTCAGAAACCACTCTGATGACGGAGGTGGAATTGAGGAGGAATCAGCAAAGCCAAGGATTAAGACTGGAACTGTAATGTAGTTACCTCCATTTTAGCATTTGTCCATCGAGGTACCTCCACAACCATGTTGAACACATCCTGAAGGAAGCAAAAGAGCAGTGAGTGGGAGGGAATCTTGAGGCCACACTTTAAACCAGGAACACGTACACGTGAGCACAAAACCCAGCCAATTCACCTGAAACTGGACTTTTTATTTTCCCAGAGCTAATTTTGATACAGCTGATGAAAGTCCTGTATCCCAGTCAGTGACATGTCATCACTCCAAGCTGAACCCCACGAAAGACCCCAAAGGCCAGACAGAGGTTCCCACACGTTCTTCATCAGTTGCCACCTACAAACATCCCCATCACATTCCTAGGCTACAGGAATAGGTTAAATCAATGGCAAACAGCTGCGTACAAACCACCCTGGACATAACAAAACGGGGTTTGAGCCACATTTATTAAATACAGACTGTTTAATGTTCCAGGAAGAGCCACTCAGGCCATTCAGAAAAGACAGGACCAACAGGACAAGCCATTTATTTAATAATGTGGGCATCTGCATAGTGCCCTGAACAAGTGAGAACATCACACCCAAATATTCTAGTCATGATGTAGGGAAGGATGCCCTTTCTCCAAGCTGACACTCTTGTAAAAGAGTGAAAGCAGACCTTGCTAGTGGCATGGTGTGAGGGTGAAAACGTGGGGGAGAAATGCAGAACCACATCTCACAGTATCTCGTCTACAGGTGACACTCGAAAACATCTCCTGCTGATCCAGCTGGGCTGAGAGTTCAACTTCAGCCTCCTCTCCAAGAAAACAAGCTTTTCCACACTTGAACCTCAACATCTGCTGTTTGAAGACATTATGGCTATTTAACAAAAAGTCAAACCTTGCTCTCTGGCCTGGGCAAGGTTTCTAATCCCCACCTTAAGCAGTATTAGCATGGCAAAGTCCCTCGAACCTGCATTGCACCATAATTGGATTGGTATTGTGCAACAAGTGCTGTTACATCACTGACTCTGCCCACACCCTTCCCCAGCAGAGCTTTATTACACCCCCTTAATTGCAGGGGGTCACTGCTCATTTGCATTTTATATGTAGAAAGGCATACAACCATTCTTATCCCTAACTGGAGGGAAGGAATGAGGCAGCTGGAACAGGCTGGGCCAGGTGCTTACATCTCTAGAGGCAGGGAAAGATGACTTGGGGCTGCATCTTTGTAAGGACTGAAGCTTCCCCGTGGTCCCACTTGGCCTAAGACACACAGAGAGCAACCCCAGGTCATCCCTTTGCAATGACACAGGTCCAGGTAAGGTCAACACACCCCAGCCTGAGACTGAAAAAAACACCCTGCAATCCTCTCAGAGTCTTAGGAGTCCGAGGATAAAGATCAGGGAGCCCAGACAGGCTGAGACAACCTTTTGCTCCAAGCTGAGCTCTGTAACGCAGCTGGCAGCTCACCTGCTAAGTGATGAGTGAAACCTCAGTGTTGAGGCACTCCAGCCACAGAGAGAGCCCCATGGGACCAGCACTGTTGTGTAACTTTGGGAACTGCGACCTTCAGCTATTGTGACTTTTTCCTCTGAATGACTTGGCACAGAGGTGCTGGCAGCAGCACTGTGTGCCTGAGGGCACACCAGTAGCCCAGTCTCCCCCATTAAGCATTACCAGCTCAAGGAAATCCTCCTCACCTCTGTACTCACTCCCCTGCTCCTTCCTCCCCTGTTCTGCAGGCATCTGCAAAGCCTGGCATTATCTGGATTTTCCTTGTCTGGGTTACCTGCCAGGCACCACCCGCACTGGGAACTGCTTCCCTACTCAGCCAGGGGAACTGCTTCACCACTGTCCTCGATGACTACAATCCATCTTTCCCCTTCTGAGAAGGCAAAAGCCACTTCAGACTTCCCAGAGCACCTCAGGTAGCCCCATCACCTTCACCTCAGCAGCTCAATCAGCTGCTTTTTAGAGGTTCATCTCTCAACTCTGCGTATTCTTTTCCTTTCCCAGAACCACTCCCCACCTCTGAATTTCAGCTCTCTCTCACAAGTATTAGTTGCTCCACTACATTTCTCGAGCGGCACAGCTTTTTAGCACACATCAGAGAAAGAAACAAGCTACAACAGTGGAGGACAGTCAGAGAGCCCGAGGTACCACTGAAAAAACGTTAAATGAAAACTGGAACACAACCATTTTGATTTCCTGAAGCTGAGGCATTTTTTTACTCAGAACAGCCTAATTTGACTAACCACTGGCTGCTAGAAGGATGTGAAAGCCCTGCAGCACTGCAAGGGGCAGGTTCTGCCAGGCAAGAGGTCCCAGGAGATGCTACAGCAGGAATTTAACATCCTCACCCTTTGTTCAGTGTTGGATTATACTGCAGGCATGGAGTGGCCGTACTGCAGCCAAAGCCCAAGCCTGAAATATCACGCAGCACCCATAGGAATGGATGCAGATATTACAAAAAAAGCAGTTTCCTGCTTAGCTAACCCAAAGCGCCTGCATGGGTAAGCTCAAGCCAACCACTCGCATCTCTGACGCAAAAAACGAGAATGAGATCACCCATTCTCCTCTCCTGGGTCGCTCCACCCGAGGCCAGGACGGCAAGAAACCCATTCCCTGCAGGGTTAGGCAGTGACTCCATATGGTTCTCCTGCAGCGTGGGGAACTGGGAGCCTCCCCCGGGTGTTTCAGGCTGCGGGACCCCCTGGATGTTTCAGGACCCCTGGTCCCCTGCGTGTTTCCAGATCCCCTGCTCCCTTGGACATTTCAGGACGCCCTACTTCCCTTAAGGTTCCAGGAGCTCCCGGTCCCTCGGACGTTCCAGGACCCCCCGGCCCCCTGCGTGTTTCAGGACCCTCTCTTACCTTCCCGGCGTCCGCGTAGATGGGGATATCGTGGAACGGGGAGATGTAGCGCCCGGCGGCATCCTCTGCAAGGCAAAGGGAGGGGACCGAGAGTGAGATGCTGGGGG
>VZRR01005290.1:279-37490 GCA_013398015.1 Oreocharis arfaki
GTGGCCGCGCTCGCGGTGCATGATGGGGCGGGCCCGCGCCACTTCCGGCGGGACGCGCGAGTGGAGCGGGGCGGGGGGGAGTCGGAACAAAATGGCGGCGGCGGAGGGGGTGGGGGCGCTTCGCTGCTCCCGCCGCCTTCCCTCGGGGATGTGAACGTAAAGCCGAGGGGTTTGGTTGCTTCACTACCCTAGGCTCCCCGGGAATTTGCGCGGTGCGGGCCCTGCCGGTGCCCCTGCCGCCGCCCGTGCCGCCCTCCTCGGGTGGCCCGGAGTTGGTTCCCGCAGCCCCTCTGGATCCGGCCCTGAGCAGCCGGATCCTGCCATAAGGCCGCAGGCTCAGCTGCGTTGTACCTCCCGCTGTTGCTGCTCACTTTTCAGAAGTCCTGTGTCAAGAAATTGTGACACCAATGTGTTGAAAACATAACCCTCCCAAAAAAACCTGCGTGGAAAGAAGAGCCCCAGCGACTGATTCTTCATGGCTTATTCGGTCTTTGTGCACAGTTTATCTCTGCACTTCTTCCCTTGAGCTACAGGAATTATTTCTTTTATTTCAGTGTAAGTGGTTTTTATTTTTAGTGTAAGTTCAGGTGGTTGGGAGTCATTTCAGAAGGTGGGGCTTGAACTGAGGGGAGAAGTATTAACCTTCTGAACCTGATGTCCCTCTGTGTAATAAATCCACTGTAAGATGTTGCTTCAGAAACAAGCTCTTAATTTTTTCCTGTTCCGTTGCAGTGGACAGGTAAACCTTCTGACGAAAATGAACTTTTTTGGTGGAAACTACATTTTCTGAGTAACAGATTCTGATTTAAAATTGAGACGACCAATATTAAATTAACCATGCCAGAGAACATAGAAGTTCAAGTGCTGAGGATACAAAGTCTCTGACAGAACACTGCCAGCTCTTTGCTTTAGCACCATTAAATGTTCTCCACTCTAAACATTTTTAGCTTGGTGCCAGCTAAAGCTCAACAAAACGATGAAATATCACACTGACTGAGGTTGCAGGGAGTTTTAGCTGAAACCGGTGAGTTTTGGAGTTACATACCTTACACTGCTTACGTTTCCTGTTTTCACTTGATCGTGCCTTACATACTTGTGACTTCTCGTAAAACTGCTCTCTGATTGAACAGTTTGAGGAGGTGTTGCTTTTCTGAAGACTCTACATGGAGGAGCTTTTAGCTCAAGGAGAGGAGGTTTAGATTGGATATTAGAAAGGAAGTGTTCCCCTGTGAGGATGGTGAGGCCCTGGCACAGGGTGCCCAGAGAAGCTGTGGCTGCCCCATCAGAGCAGCCTGGGATAGTGGAAGGCATCCCTGCCCGTGGCAGGGAGTTGGAACAAGCTGAGTTTTAAGGTCCCTCCCAACCCAATCCACAAGGAAACACCAAAATTTTCTTTTCCTTGGCCTGAGTTAGCGAAGCTGTCTGTTGTTGCAGTAGGAGGAGGAGCGGGATGGACGTGCTGCGGCCCCCCCTGATAAGGATTGGGGGGCGAGTGTACCGGAAAAACCTCATCCAAGAGCAGGCCTTCCCACGCGAGGAGGAGGAGGAGGACTTCTGTGCCGGTAAGGAGTGATGCTCCAGAGGTGTAAACATCGACACTGGGGACCTAGGGAGCTCTCAGTGTTGTCTGTGGTATCTTCATGAGCACAGAGACCAGCCCATTGGTGGACTGAGGTGTTCAGGAGGGAGGAAAAGGCTTTGCGTTGGTCCCTGATGATCCTGCTGCCCAAAGTGGAAGCAATCCCAGTTATCCCAAGCGGGTTGGCTGGCTGTGCTGCTGACTGTTCAGAGTGCTTGCTGACTGTGGAAGGTCTCCAGGAAAAGGGAATCTGTGGATCTGTTTTTCCCAGGTTTCTTTCTTTTCCGTAGCGTCATTATTTGCAGATATGGCAGATACGGAAGCCACTTGCTAAAGACCCTCTGTCCTTGCAATTTTTGTAGGAGGCCTTTAAAAACTGGCCTCCTACAGTGCAGCTTTTGGAAGGTGTTACCTATTTTCGGGACAAAATTCTTCCTGTCCAGGTGTATTGTACTTTGTCTTTCTGCCTGTGTGTTTGTTGTAGTTGTGTGTGAGTCGTTGTGGGCACAGAAAAGCTCCAGTGTTACTTTTCAAATGGGAATGTGGCAGCTGTGTCCTGTTTCTCCTCTCACCTTGCCTTTCGGTGGATTGAACTAAGCTTTACCAAGGTGCTTTCCATCCAAATTCGTCCCTGTTTGTGTTGGAAAGAGGATAGGAAGCATGACTTCTTTCTGGATGTTCTGTTTGATCCGTGCGTGACCGAATGGCCTGCGGATGAAAGCCGCATCTGTTCCTCTGAGGCTGTTTCTAAATCACTGGCCTGAACCCTTGGACCAAAACTATCCTCACCTTTTATCTGTGTTTCTTATCTTTTCTGTGACCTTAAATTTCTGAATCGGCTGCCAGAAGAGACCATTCCCGCTGTGTGGGAATTGCACGAACTCCAGCTGGGAGAAAACCTGGGCTGTAACTACCTGTTTCCTGCGCCTCGCAGCCAGCTGGATTTAGAAGCAGTCATTATGTGTTCTGGAGCTGGTCGTAAGGTGATAGATAAAAAGCAGTTATCCACAGCGGAGAGGAGCCCATTCCTTCCTTCATGTAACCTTGGGAGAAGGCTGGGAGGAGGCTGTTGTCCTACATAAAGCACTGCCAAACTTTGCAGAGGTTGTGCAGGGTCTGATGTGGTTTTCCTGGTAGGCCCCAGTGACTGCACGGACGAGCCCTGTGATGCCTTTGTGGTGGAGGAGACTGAGCGAGGCTTCCAGTGCCGGGTGGAGGTTCCCAGCCCCTTATACAAGTGAGCCTGTGTTTTATTTGATTTGCTGTCATCTGGGGAAGAAGTTGAGCACAGAATGTTTGTTTTTCGAGGCTGAGGTGAGCCCCGGATCTCTGGAATGTGTCCCGTGCTCTGGGTTTGAGCGTTCGGGAAGGGGAAGTTGGCAATGCCTTTCCAGTGCAGTTGGGCCTCGTGTGACTCCTTGCCATCCCCGTGGCAGGAACAGCAGGTGGTGCTTGCTGGCTGGCAGGAGAGTCTTTGAGCATCTCTTCCCTTGAACATAAAAGCATCAGGGAGGGTGGGAGAAGGCAGGGGAGGACGAACTGGAGTGAGCAGCCTGGCAGGGGGAGTTTGTGAAAGCTTTCAGAGAAAGCACACACTGCTGGAATTGGCTATTGACTCCAGTCTCTTGTTTGCTGGGAAACCTGTAGTGCTCAAAGCTCTGTCTTTGAATGCACAAAGTTTTGCTGAAATATAGAGAAGGAAAAATGGTCTGCTGTGTGTTTGGATGCTGGCAAATGACTGCCTTAAGCAAAGCAAAGAGCAGAAAAAGAGCCCTTATTTCTTCCTCAGCTGGGATAATGGGAAAAGAGAGAACCCAGCCGATGAAGAGGCTGTGGCAGGATGTGCTGGGCAGAGCTGTCATGGACCAGCTGAGTTACTTTAACTTAAACCAGTTGTGAGCTACAGCTCAACACTGTCCCAGACTGGACACGTGTGAAGTCCTGGGAATCACCTCTGCCTGGATGTGGTCCTGCACATGGAGCTCTGTGTGTGCATCCCTCCAGCACAGAGGGTCCGGGTCTGGACACATGTGATGGAGTGTGGCTCAGTGTCACCGTGTGAGGGAAGTTCTTGCACTTTATGCCTCCAGGTACATCATTGGGAAGAAAGGGGAAACCAAGAAGAGGCTAGAAACAGAGACTCGAACCTCCATCAGCATTCCCAAGCCTGGAGTGGAAGGAGAAATTGGTGAGTAGAATACACATAAAATGGATGTGCTTTTATCTGCTCTTGCACAAGCACAGTTTAAGCAAGGAGAGGATACAGGAGGTGTTTTCCCTTTAATTCCTACTTCTGACACAGCACTGACTCACTTTTTGGCCCTGGGAAACTTCACTTTTCTTCTGAGTTTATTGTCTATAGATCTTTATAAAACAGTGTCAGGGTTGTTTTTTTTTTGAAAAAGTTTCTTCTGAGCCTTAAATGACTGGCTTTAGAATTTGGGTCCTGAATGTGTTGTATTTTTTTAAGTTTTGCTTTTAAAATAGTATTCCATCAATAAGAAACTGAAATAAGCATTCAGAGGAATATCTTGTTTGTCTGTGTATGAAATAAACATCAGCATGTGCTTTAATATGAGAAGGGTTTAGATTACATTCCTGACTTTGTGGTGCTGTCACTAGATCCCAACAGTGGGAGCAGGGCTTCTTGTACCATATGTTCCCTCTCATCACTTCCAGGGACTTAAAAAGAAAGGAGACATTGCTCATCAGGGCTGACCCGTGTGGGTTCTGCCAGAGTGGGTATTTGGAGAGTTCCTCAGGGCACGCTCCAGAGATTACTGGCACAGTGTGCAGTGATGTTTGTGACAGAGCTATGAGGAGGAAGTGCTGGGAGGATCCCACTGTGATGCTGCGCAGGAACATGGTGGTGCTTCTCAAGGAGTGGGTCTTGACTTCTTCCCGAGAACTGTGGAGGACTGTTAAGAAGGCTGAGAGATGTTGAAAACATGTAATAATAGGAAACCAGGGAAATTTTGCTCCTTGCTGTTCTTTCCTGTCAAGCTCAAGTGTTCTCTGTTTGGTGCCTTGTGCATGCACAAATGACACGGACCATCTCGATCCTTGATGGATTTCCTTGGCTTTTTCACTCTGACTGCCTGTATGAAAACTTGAACTAATGCTCTAGAAATCTGAAGGGCCCCTGAATTGATGGGCTCTCAGTTACTGGTTTTCAGGCCCTCAGAGCTGACTTTCTGGACAGCAGAGGGATGCTTTTGGTGGCATCATCCTGTCTTTACAGAGGGAAGCCCAGCTGTGTCAGGCATTTTAAGTCAAGCAGGAAGTCTGGCAGGTTTTTCAGTGCATGCTTGGGCATTTTGATTTCTACTGTTTCCTCAAGAGCCTGGGACTAAAAGCAGAGAGCTTCAGGAAAGCAGAGAGGTGTTGCTGTGTTTCCTTGCAGTGATCACTGGGCAGCACCGCAGCGGGGTCATCTCTGCCCGGACACGGATCGATGTGCTCCTGGACAGCTTCCGTAAGAAGCAGCCCTTCACACACTTCCTGTCCTTCGCCCTCAACCAGCCTGTCATCCAGGAGAAGTTCCTGCAGTTCAAAGAGGAGGTGCTGGAGAAGTGCTCAGAGGTAGGGATCCACATGAGGATTAGAATGCAGAGTGCTGTTTCGTTTATTGAGAGAGCTCTTTGGCATTTTCCTTGAAGGCCTTTTTCTGTTCTATTTCCTAGGAATGGATTTTTATAAGGCCTTTTACTTAAGTTGGTGGATCTGCTGTGAATTTGTTGAGTGCTGTTGTGAAATTTTCTGAAAAGTGGAATGGTTTACTTAGTAAATTGTTAGTAGAGTTTTTTCCTAAATGGGGTGATACCTAACTTTCAAAAGAGGGTTGGGGGTTTTGTTTTTAATAGGAAAGTCACTAAATAATGTAGTGAACCTGTCTACATTTTATATGATTTTTACGTAACTGTGAAACCAGGTAGGAATTCACAAATTTGCTGCTGCTTCTGTTTCACTTTTCTTTTGGCTCCTGACAGTGAAAGAAGATGGGTGTCATTGCCAGAGCCGAGCGAGAAATGACTTGGTAGCACATGCCATCCTGCAAATCTCATCACTTCCCTTCTTCCCCAGGAGACTTGCTGCTGACAGCACTCCTACTTGCCTTCAGATCTTGTGTTGGGAGGAGCAGGAAATAGTTAGGCATAGGGAAATGAGGAAGAAAATGAAGGGAAAGCTCTGCATTTCCTGGTTTATTTCAGCGTGTTTCTGGTCAGACTGAAGTGGTGTGTCAGTGCACAGGGCTGGGCTGAGGGGAGGGAATGGTGTTGTTAAATTGCCGTGTCCTCTGAGTCTGCTGGAGGACGTCTCTGGGCAGGAGAGAGGTCTCTGTGGCTGCTGCAGGTTGCATTGCAGACATTGCAGGGCTCTGTGGGCTAATACTCTTCACTTTTGTGTCCATCACTTCTGCTGGTGCCTTGCTAAGGGGAAAATACGATCTTGCAGATAGCACAGCTTAAGAAGTTTAGTTTCCTGTGTCTTCATGCCGTGGGTGTGAATTATCTGATACCGGGGGAGATAGGAGTTCTTGCTCAAGTTCTCATGGTCACTTGCATGTCAATTGTCTCATCTCCAAGAGCAGATCTGAGCTGACTTTGCAGTGTTGTCTTTCCTGGCAGTCGGAATTTAGGCCGCTGTTCTCCTCCCAGCTGCTTAATTCCACGACATCTTAGGAGCTTTCTGTCACCTGACGTTAAATACAACTGAAATTGGCCAGCAGATCCAGGGATTAGCCAGTGCAGTGCCAGGAGAGCCTTTCCTTCGGGCTAGGAGGATGATCTCTCCCCACTAGCCAGCAGCACTACCTTTAATAAAGCTCACCTTGATTAAAAGAATGCCCTGCAGGCAGGGAGATGGAAACATTAGCCTGGGAAGGTGTTGGCTGGACACAGAGTGCCAGGCCTGGATCTCGGGCTGGTGTCAGTGGTGGCCTGGCTCCCTCTGTTGGTTTCTAGTTCCAGTCCTTGTGTGGGACACACCAAAGGTACAGTGAGAGAAGTGGCTCTCTGAGGGCCTGGTGGCCTGCACAGGACTCTGTAGAGGCTGCTCGTGCCATTGGCTCTGGATTGAGGCTGCTGCTTTCGGTGTGGTGTTTCTCTTGCCCTTTATCCCCTTCTACCTGGGCTAATGGCTGCTACAGTCCTTTCACTTGGTCTTCCTGGAGACCTGGCCCTGCTCTGCCTGAAGACTTGGCATCCTGGACTCTGGATTTGATCCTCCTCCTCCGTGTCCTCCTCCTCTAGCTGTCTGCCAGCAGGTTCTGTGGATCTCTCTTGTTCCTCCCTATGACCCTGTCTGCTGCAGTAACCTCAGTCTCTCCTGTAACTCTTGCTGGGTTCTGGCTTCCAGGCTGCCCTGGTGTTGGATAAGTCTTCTAAGGACCTTTCTAAGTCCTTTCAGTGTCACATTTCTAAGATGTGTGTTTTATCCATCTTTCCAGGCAGTGCTGTTGTTTGTGCTCTTCTCCAGTGTTTTCAACCCTACAGCACAACAGACTCACACAGGACCAGCTCTACTTCCTGCAGAGCACTCATTTTTCCTGCCTCCTGGGTGGGTTGCATCTCTGCAGCCCTCCATTGGCCCAGCCTTCCCCCGGTGATCTTACTTGCTCTCCAAACCCCTTCTGATCTTGTCTGTCACATTGTTTCTCTCTTGCTCACTCCTAAATGTCAGCTTGCATCTCTGGGGAGAAGGAGGGGGGGGTGTCTGCCATCCTGCCATGTTAAAAACATGTTCACAGACTTTGTGCTTTTCCCCAGTGTTGTCAGTCACATTTGGAAGGAGCTGCCTGGGAACATCTGCAAACCTTCACATGCTCCTTGTCTCAGAAAACTGCAGCAATCCAGCCTTGGTCAGAGAAGTGCTGAGACAGGGTGCTGGCTGGCCATGTTCATCTTTCTTCCCCCTGCCTGACCTTGTGTCTGTCCCACAATTTTTGTTCTGTGTCTGGAGAGCTCCGAGTCCCATAAGGACCTGAAATGTTCCTGGCACCGCTTACATCAGCTCTAGAGTTTCAATTTTCGGTTTGAAGTGTAGAATTCAGTCAGTAACAAGTATTCAGGGGGTTGCATATGTGTAGCCTAGGAATATATAGTGCTGTATTTTTCTGCCCTTCCTTCTCCTGGTATTAGCAAAAGGGTTTCTAGATATATTTATTGCTTCCTGTTAGCTGGAGGAGTACATTGCAGCCCCGTGCGTCCCTCAATCACTCCTCCAGCCGGTAATGCCACTCTAATGCCACTTTATCTCACAGCAGGGTCTGCTAGAAAGCACATCAGTAATGAAAAACAGTAATTCAAAACTGTGCCTCGCAGAGCAATAAGAGAGCTTATAGATTTGTCCAAAGCAAGGGGATTTCTCAGAATACTTGAGGAAATCTGAATAGGTTTCAGTGACAGAAGCAGAGCGTTTCTCTTCCTGGTACAAAACACTGCAGAACTGGGTAAACTCCAGCCTTTGAATGAGGGGTAATAATGGTAAGGAAGGGAAAGGACCAGGGGTGTGTGTGTGTGTGTGTGTGAGGATCTCTTCTGGCCATTGAGCATTTGTGAGGGAATCTATTTCTCTCTGAAGCAGTTGCCATGACAACCATTCATTTATATTTTATGGCATTATGTTGGTGGGTATATGCTTTCTAAGTTTTTTTTGTGTGTGTCTTTAAAAGCTTTTAGGAGATAAACCTTGTGCTGAAATACAGAACACTTCAGGTGCCGTTCATGCTGTACAGTCAGGGCTGCCAGGCAGATTAAGCAGGGCTGAGGGGAGGCTCTTTTAGGTTAATTTAATATAAATATGGGGAGGTGGCTCACCTGGACAGGCTCATCGCTGATGTGGTGCAGTGGGAGGTCCGGACCACTGGATGACCTTGGAAGTCTCCTCTCACAGTCATGTAGGTGTCAGGGTGAGGAGAACTGAGACGTCTGTCTGAGCATGCAGGTGGAAAAGGGAAGAGACTTTGCAGTAACATTGCTGTGAAAAATCACAGTTGAGTCTTTGAGAGCTGTGCAAACGCAGCGTTTGCAGGCTGAACAGGCTGCAGATGTAGCAGGGAAAAGAAACATGATTGCTGTAATATATGGCAACCTGTAAATATCAAACATTGCTAATGAGGTATTATATCTCAGAGTGGAAGGGACAGAAAGTGGGAGGGGTTTTTGAGCCTGTAGCTCTTCAGTCAATCTTGTGCAAATGCTGTTTTCCTGGCTTGCTCCTTTGTTTGTGGACCAAGGTGGCAGAGGGCATGTAACTGGCATGCAGTATCCTGCTCTTAAGGAAAGAAAACTCGAAAAACATAGAGCTGTCTGCAGACACTGGGAGATCTTAAAACAGTAGAGAGGACACAGCCAGGGCGGAGGAGCTAAGGAGTTTGATCCCTTGCCTTGTCATGTAGAAAGGCTGAAGTGTGTTGTGGTTTATGGTTTCCCTACTACAGGGTCTTAGATCTGGAGGAACAACATGCTTGGGCTTTACAGAGAATTGAAGATCCCAGATAAAACCCTTTCTGTGATCCTTTTGAAGAAGGAGAGCAGAGGTAAAAGCCTTTGGTAGCAGGAGGGAGAAAAAATGACTGAGTGGAAATGAGTTGGGTTTTTTTGAGCATGGCAGGGCAGTGTCAGAGAGAGGCATAAGCTGAAAAGGACAGTCATCACATATGGATGGTGCATAAAGGGATTGTTCTTCCTGCCTCTCAGTGCATCCTTAGAAAGCCCAGGTTTGAACAGTAAATTTTTAGAAAGACAATAGGGCAGGTTCCCATGAGGCGGCTCAGTGATTGCTGATCACACATCATAATCTGGGATTAGAATAATTGGGTTCCAGCCTTTTTGCATCCTGGTGAGCAGTATCCAGCCTGGAAGGGCTGCTGAGACACCCTCAGGAACATTGGCTGTTCCAGGGAGAGCTACCTCTGACGCAGCATCTATTTTATGTGTGGGAGAAGTGGGATCTGCTGGCCTGTGAAAGAGTAGGGAGTGTAAGCAGGGTTTTTAGGAGCTGCCCGAAATACTAGGGAGTAAACCACAGGAGGATTATCTGGGTCTTGGCCTGCTCGCTGTGCACTGCTCTTCCCTGCTAAACTCCCCAGCAGCAGTAGCGTGGCTCGTGGAGGTGACGTGCCATCGTTTGTCAGCTCTCAGCCCACACTCAGGTGTTGAAAACTTCAGGGGAAAATGCTGCTTTTGGGACAGGGTCGTGTTTACAGCACAAATCGTGCTGGGGCAGAAAATGAGGGCAGGGCTTTGGCTTTCTGACCTGCAAACGGCTTTGTTACTGTACCTCATCTGTGTGCTCTGTGGGAGTGACCTCGGCTGGTTGTCCGTGGTAAATCAAACCTTCTCCCAGTTTCTGTTAGCCAAGCTGTTGTTTTTGTGATGGGCCAAGTATTCTCTGACTGTGGGTGTCACTGGAGGTGAAAGGCTGACAGAGAGAAATCATGTCCTGTCATGCATGTGAACAGCAGGATGAATTAAAGGAAGCCACAAAGCTTTTACTGCAGGGAGGGGAAGGTGGGGAGAAGTGAGATGGGGCCATGCCTGGTTTTTGCCAGGCTGTGGCTGCTGGAGCAAGCCCCTGGCCTCTGTTTTGCAGCCTGCCTTGTCCCTAGTTTAGCCGGTAAGCTGTGCTGTAGAGAAGGGTCTGGATGGGGTCATTAGGCATGAAAAATGCTGAGTGAGATGTGGGGCATTAAACGCTTGACGGGCTGAGATACTGCAGCATTTAAACATCTGAAAGGTTTTATTTCAAACTCTGGAGCACAGTAGAAACTTCAAAGCTATTGTTCTCAGCTGGTGCACTCTTTTCAGACGGAGAAAGGCTTCCATGGCCTGGCAGGTTGGCTTCTTCTGGAGTTAAAATTGGAGGTTGTTTAATGCGCTGGTGGGAAGTGGCCGCTAAGTGGAAATAATTGTTTTAATATGGGTGTGTTAACCATCCTTGAGGTATTTTTATAAGTATCCTAGAACAAAAGAGCATGTTTCTTAAAGCTGAGTGCAGCTACTGCTCCACCTGGGAACAGTTCCTCCCCAGCAACAACATGCAGCTCTTCTTATAAAGGGAATTTAAACTTAATTCATCTCAGCAAACTATAGGGCATATGGGAAGAAAAAAAGTATAATTATCAGAGCTGGTATTAGCTGTGCTTGTGTTGTGAGGTGCAACCTGTGTTTATACAGGATTTAGAGACCATTTAGAGCTTGTCACTACCGCTGGTCTCAGCTTTATTGCACAAGAAATGGACTTAAGTGTTAAATCTGAGCTGGCTTGTGTTGAGTTCATTGCTGGTAGCAGCTGCTGCGTCGACAGCTGTGGAAGTATCCTCCCAAAAAAAACCCCATACGGGTGAATGTTGCAGGTCCTGGGTCCCGAGTTACAGCCTGCTGCAATGAGCTTCCAGGCTGCTGTTCAGCAGCTCTGATGGAAAAGCAGGCAGGGAGCTGTGGTGGGTCTGCGCCTCACCTGCCAGGCTGAGCTTGCTTCCTCACAAGGCCTGGGAGATTTTCGACTTTGCATCATTACCAACCCAACCAGAGATAAAAGGATTGATGGCAGTGACTTGGTGCCTGTTTTCTGTAGCATGTATCCCTGTGATGGAGCAGGGTGTGTGGGGATGAGGTAGACACCTGTCTGTGATGGATTGATTTGTAGGATCACGGGGTCAGCAGCAGCCTGTTCCAGAACCCTGCAAAGCTTCACCTGACTCTTGGGACGCTGGTGCTCCTGAACGAACGAGAGATCCAGAGGGCGTGTGACCTCCTGCAGCAATGCAAAGAGGACTTTGTGGAGTAAGTGGTGGGAAAGGGATGTCATCACCAAGGACTTGAGAGAGGAGAAAGCAGCACTCTGTCTTGACAAGGGACATCGAAAAGAAGAGCAGCTCAGTAGTCTCTCTCAACTCTAGAAATTTAGAAAAATGCTGAAGTGTTTCAAATGGGGTGGTAGAAATCACTGAGCAGCCACAGAGAGCCTTTACAGCATCCACAGCTCAGCTCAAACCCTCAGCATTCCCTGAAAACCTGCTCTGCTCCCTTCCCTTCCTCACGTGCATCCCCGTTCTTTGTGCATGAGCAGTTTTTGCCGCTGTCCCCTGCCTGCTGCAGAGGGAGGGCTGAGCTCCTTTACCTTTGCACGCTGCCTGCAGTGGGCTCTGGCTCTGGCACTCTCCTCCTGCCTCAGAGCAGATGCTGAGGTGTCCTTGACACGCATTCCTGGACGAGGGGGGCTATGTGCAGGGAAGCCATCAGGAGCCTTGTGAGTAATCAGCCTGAAACGGTCCGTGCTGCTCTGGGAGCGCGGCTGCGCCGCTGCCTGTTTAACACCGAGCTGCAGATGTTGGGGCTTTAGCTGCAAATGTGGTCCAGTGACACCGTAATTAGCTTATCTCTGTTCAGCTTAGAAATTGGAGATGGCCTGAGGGAGTGGTTTATTTATTTATTTCTGCGGAGCCTTTGCACACAGAGCACGGCTCCTTCGTGTTCATTTATTTGCTGCCTCGGTGCATGAAGAATTGACCACGCCATGCCAGCTAATATCTGTGGGAATTAATGCATGGCCAGAATTCATACCACTGCCTTTAGAAGGATGGCCCCAGTTCAGCTGTTGAACAGAAATGCAAGTGTGTTTCCAGGGGGAGGCTCCGACTGCAATATTTGGAAAGTGCTGGCTTCCTCGTAAGTGGATTGAACCGAGGCTGAGAAAATCATTGCTCCCTATTTCCTTTAGTGAAGGGGGAATCAACACTTGAAGGTAACCTTTGGGTTATTTCCCCTTCCACACCCAAGTAAATGTACTTGGAAAATTAATTTAGGCTCCCTTCCACCCACATAAACCTTCATTAGCTTTCATTTCCTTTTCTAAAGTGCAGGCTGTGCCCTGTGAAGGTAGCTGTGACCTTTTTGACCCTTTTTAGAATACGTGACCTTTAGTGCTGTTAGTGTGATGTCCATAATAGTACATCTGTGCTGTTTCCCTCCCAGTAACTATACTGGGAAGGGAAATTATGCTCTGCTTATTTCACTCGGGAATCTTTTTTGAGAACCTCAAAAGCTGAGCAGAAGTGTGCAAGGTCAGGGCAAAGTCACACTCACCTTGTTAACTTGTGCTTGTTACATCTGCCTGCCCAGGCACTCCCTGTCCTTTCCATGAGCCCTCGGTGTTAAACGAGGCATCACTTGCTCACAGGGAGCGCTGGCTGCGGCGCCAGCCTCCCCAGGATGCTCTGCTAGGAAAGGCAAGGAGGCAGCGTGTTGGGAAGCAGATACACTCCACAGAGCATTTGCAGGTGTGGGAGTGCATATTATATCCTGCACGAAGAGCTGGAGCTGATTTTAAACCAGCTCTGTTTACTAGTGGATGTTGCACTCAGAGCTGTCTTCTGTATCGAGTACCTTTCCCAGCGAAAATCAGAGAGCTGGAGACTGGATGGTTGCTCTTTTTACAGAGAGGCAGGAGCCTCTCTGGAATGAGAACTTGTACCATTTACTTCTCTTGAGTTTTCTGACACATGGATGGAAATCTCCATGTTGAGATGGCCTGTGAGCAGTGACGAGTTGACTTAATATGTGTCTGAAACACTGAATGTATGAACTTAAATGATTTTACTGCTTGGGGTGATAAGGCAATAGCAGTCATAGCCTTTTGAGCTTTAGGAATTAGGGAGACTTCTTGAGTTTGGGTTTTTTCAGTGCAAACAAGCTGAAAAATAGGGGAAAGAAAAGAACTCCTCAGTGGAATTCCCTGCCCCATAGGCTCTGTATAACGTTTAAGTCCCACTTAACATCAAATTTGTGTCTAACAATGACAAAAAAAGTATCTAATATCATTCCCGTAGTAAACCCAAATATTTGGTATGTGCACAAGGAGCACTATGTGTTGCATTTCAAGAGCTGGTGTGATGTTTTGCTTTTTAACATTAGGGATTTCTTGGGTTTTAGCCAAATTACTGGAGGCCAGCCCCTGACCGTGGAGGTGGCAGGAGTGGAGTACATGAACGATGACCCCGCCATGACAGATGTCCTGTATGCCAAAGTCCACATGAAGGATGGCTCAGACAGGTGAGTTCCCCGTGCTCCTGTCTTGCATTCCTCCTCAGAGTGCCAGGGAAACCCTCTGAGCTGGTGGGTGCTGCTGGCAGTCTTCAGGCCAGCAGTCAAGAAGATGAAGTCATCCTTGCTTCCTAAACCGGTTAAGGCAGTGATGTGTTTGCTCTTTAAATCAGTCACTGGTGGCACAGCTGAAAGATGTCATTTGTTTCTGCAGCAGTCTGTCAAGTTGAATAATGGAGTCACGGCTCGCATGGGGATAAGATGGCCAAGGAGATATTCCTGAGATGACTTAGAAGGCAGGATGCTTTGGCCTCTACTGTCTAGTTCCCAACCTGCAATCCAGATTAATCTGGACAGCCTGGTGTATTCTGCAGCACTTAATTGTTCTTAAAACCCAGTTAGCCCAGAAGGTCCTCAGAAAAGCATGACCTGGTTACAGAGTTGGTTTGTGTGTCTGTAGCAGCCTGGAACGAGCGCTGGGTGTGACGTGACTTTCGGAGCTGCTCCTGTGAAATCTTGAAGCCTGGTTGGTGTCAGCTCGAGTGTTTGTGCTGTTCACTGCCGTGGCTGATTGCTTCAGCTCTGCAGAGAGCACTGCCCAGGGTGTGGCAGTGTCTGGACAACCTTCCTCCGTCTCGTTTTTGACAAGTACGTCACCAGTGGCAGCACCATCTTTTCTCTTGGTGCTTTCTGGAAGACTCGGGAAACACAGATGGGGCTTGTAGCACCCCGGTCTTGTGGAAGGTGTCTCTGCCCATGGCAGGGTTTGGAACCAGATGATCTTCAACACCTCTTCTAACCCAAACCATTGTAGATTCTATAATTAACATAGGAGCTGTTGTATTCCGTGCTGCTGGTTGCCAGAAATAGGGAAGGGGAGTAGCCAAAAGAGCTTTATCTCCTGTCTCTGAGCCTCAGCCTTCTCTTTGCCTGACAGCACTGCCTTTTTGTTGTCTGTTCCGTGGCTAGAGGACAGCAGGAGCTAGCAGAGGAGCATGGAGCAGTGCAGCTGGAGGAGGGAGGCTGTGAGCAGGGACTGGCTCAGGGAAAAAGGGATATGTCCTGGCGTATCCTTTCCCTGAGGGCTGAGGAGACGGCGGGAGGGCCCTGCTTACAACCACACTTTGGAGGCTGTGTTGAAGTAAGAGATCGGAAGTGGGATAAGGAAATGAGTGGGAAAATGAAAAATGTAAGAACTGCTGGGAGGCAGTAGGAATTGAAGCCTTTTCCTTTTCTTGGCTCTTCCACTTTGAAGTCTGTCCTACCCTGAAAGAGGTGAGATGAAAACAAATGGGGCGGGTGGAGAACCAGGGAAAGGCACAGATCAGCCAGGAGACCGAGCACAGGGTGAAAGAGGGCAGAAGCATTTGGAAAGATGAGATGGAGACAGACACTGGATGACCCAAATGCCCTTCAGTGGGTTTTGTTGTAGAGAGCATCTAAAATATCAGCTCTGGGAGCTGAGGTCTGGGCCTCTTCTCCTGAGTCACCAAGCTCTGGCTCTCTCTGAGGTGCAGTGCTTGCCAGTCTGGTTGCATCTGAAAATAAGTCTGCGGCCTGAGGAGCTGGGAGAGGAATCCTGTAGAGCGTAAGCAGGGCCTAAATTGACGGTGATGTCTGCCTGCCTCTGGGGACAGCTTGAATTGTTGGTACTTGCACTGTGCTCTGTTTCAGATGCCAGCTGTATCCCTTGTGCTGAGAACCCACTTAGGCGTAGTGCTGGAGAAAGTGCTGATGTGCGTCAGGGGGGGCAGAGCTGCTTTGGGCAGGGGAGAGAAGTGGGGGCTTCAAATCCACCTTGCCTTGAAACTGAAAACAACACTCCCACCCGCCCTCGGAGAGGACTGATGTCTCCCCTCTCCTTCACAGAGATCTGTTAGCTGAGGTTTTGACCAGCACCAGACCTTGTGCTTTGCATGGCACCTGGAGACTGCCAGGCTTCTCTTCCACAGCACCTGTTTTGCTTTTTCCATAGCAGCAGGCTCAGAGAGGGCCAAGCAGTTTGAAGTTTTAATCATTGGCCCAGGCTGGTCCTGCCCTCACCTGCAAATTAATTCATGGAATCATAGAATAGGCTAAGTTGGAAGGGACCCACTAGGATCATAGAGTCCAACTCCTGGCCCTGCCCAGGACACCCCAAAAACAGCACTCTGTCCCTGAGAGTGTTGTCCAAATGCTCCTGGGGCTCTGGCAGCCTTGGGGCCATGACAGTTCCCTGGGGAGCCTGGTCAGTGCCCCCACCACCATCTGGGTGAAGCACCTTCTCCTGGTATCATTCATCTGGCACTTCTCCCCTTGTATAGTGCCTTAGCTATTAGCAAGCATCCAGAAAAGCATTTAGCTTTGCAGAGGGGGAAAAAAAGGTGGCTTTGTGTTGATGGAGAGCAGCTTTTCCTTCCTTTGAGATTCCAGCAGACACTGTTGGACTAGCAGTGATTTTATAAGGAGGGGGCAAATGGTGATCTCTCCAGAAAACCCTGCTTTGTTTTCTGGCCTGTGACACAGATCACTGCTGAACCTCTTGCCTGGTGAAACCTGCTGTGCCTCGCTCAGGGAAATGGGAAGGCAGTTTCTGAGCTGCAAGGCCAATGCTAGAGGAGAGTAGCAGCCACGTGGCTTCCTCTGCTGGATCAGACTGCTGCAGCCTGTGTTGGAGAGAGGTGTGTGCCTTCCTGTCTCATGCAAGATGTCCTGTTAGCTCTGTGTAGTTCCTGGCATGGCTGAGGGGTGGAGTTCCTTCCTGATCTTTGGATGATCTTGATCAGCTTAAGCTGTAAAGCAGGAGATTTGATTTATCCTGACTTAGCTTGCATAACTGCAGACAGAATTAGGGGTTGGCAAGCCCTTCTGCACATATAATGGCTCAGACTGAAAGAGGGATCATGCTCTGATGCCTCCCACATGGCAAATAATTTCCATTATAATTCATTCTAATTTGTTTTATTTCCTTGATTAACTTTATAACGTAATAAAGCACCATTTTCACTTGAGCTATTCTCTGTTAATTTGTTTTAGTATTGTCTGTAATGATATTCATTTAATCCTTGTCATTGCTAATTTTAAAAATCACTGAAGTACAGCCAGAAAATAGTAGAAAGCCATGACAATTGGTAGTTTGAGAGTCCCGAAATGGTCACATGGGGGCTGGCAGCCCATGAGGGGCTGTCCAAAGCCGGCAGTGGGGTCGGAGCTGGCATCCGGAGCGTGGCAGCGCCAGGCTCTGGGGAACGGCCGTGCTCTGCCACAGCTGAGGCACCAACGTGGTGGGACCTCACGGAGCAGAAAGCTCCCTAATCCCTGGGACGTGCTGAGAGAAGCTCAGATTCTTCTGCAAATACTTAATACCCTCTGGCCTTGGTTTCGAAGATGGGAAACTCGTTCTGGCATATCCTCGCTGCCTTTGGTAAGAATCAGGCACTGCAGAATTTTTTTGGGCACAGCAGCAGCCTGGAAGTTCCCTCAGCTCCTTAGACATGAGTACATTGCTCTTATCCCTGCTCCTGCTGCCTGTCCTAGGATGGGTCTGCCCTCAGATCCTGGCAGTCACGGCCAGACACAAAGGTGGGAATAAGTCCTTGGATTTTGCTTGCTCGGGAGCTCCAAAGCTGGAGTGTTCAGCAGGATGTGCTGACTGGGTCTGTGCCCCCTGTCACCGTGTTCTGGGCTCTCCCAGAAAGCAAGCCTGGTGACTGGGTTGCTTATCTGGGACAGAGCAGCTCCGGGCTCCAGCAGTCCCTTAGCAGATCCTCTGGGAGTCAAGGTGCCGGAGCCCCTGCGGGTGTGCAGATTTTAGCATTTGCAAGGAGAGTCACATTGTGTTTCCTGGCAGTAGAAAGATGCATCCTTCAGCTCCCAGAAACATCTGTCACCGTGAATGAGCTCTCTGCTGTGCTAAATCTGCCCTTCCTCCTGGAATATTTGCAGCAGAAGCGATCACAGAGGAAGCTTTGCGCAACAGTCAGAACTTTTTGCATTAGAGCTGAATCCTGATGTCTCTGCTCGCTTTCCATGAGGGACTAGCTCCCTTTCCTGTGTGCGTGCAGAGACTTCATTTCACACTTGCTGCCCTCCTGGCTGAAGAGCCAAAAGCTGATGATGCAGAGGCTTCTTGTTTTACCTGGCCCTGTTCTTTCTCTTTCTGCCTTCCCAGATTGCAGATGGTCGCTGATCAGCTGGTGGAGCGGTTTGTGGCCTCCGGCCTGATGCTTAAAGAATGGGATAGGGTGAAGCTGCATGCCACAGTCATGAACACTCTCTTCAGGAAAGATCCAAGTACGTACAGAGCCTTCATCCTTGCTGATAAAGGCATTTAAAGTAGTCCTGCTGCTCAGCAAATGCTTTTGTTGTTTGCTTTTTCAATGTGATTTTTCTTACTCTCAAGAATACCTACAGGGCTGGGGGGGGAAGATGTCTGCAGATTAAACCCAGAAGAAAATAAAAGAAGCAATGAACAGAGTCATAGATTCAAAATCTTATCACCCAGTCGCACTCATATTATCTGGGCTAGGGAAAAATATGTTCAAATAGAATCATAGAATGTCCTGAGTGGGAAGGGACCCACAAGGACCATCCAGTCCAGCTCCTGGCCCTGCCCACGATACCCCAACAATCCCACCCTGTGCCTGAGAGCGTTGTCCAAATGCTCCTGGAGCTCTGGCAGCCTTGGGGTTCTGACCATTCCCTGGGGAGACTGTTCAGTGTTCCCTCTGGGGAAAAACCTTTTCACAATATCCAGCCTCCCCTGGCACAGCTCCAGCAGTTCCCTTGGGTCCTGTCCCTGGTCACAGAGAGCAGAGATCAGAGCTGCTACTGCACTGCCCTTTGTGAGGAAGCTGCAGACCCTGATGAGGTCTCCCCTCATCTTGAACAGAGCAAGTGACCTCATCTGCTCCTCATGGAGGTGAGATCTTGGGCTCTCTGTGCCCCAGTGTTAAATTGAAACTGGGTAACAACTCTATGTGTTGTGCTCACCTTCAAACAAGATGAAAACATAGTCCTCTTTGGTTAACTTAGGGATTGCCCATTTCTTTAGGAAAGTTATTCCATTGTCTCTCTACTTAAATCAGATGTAGACGGCTGACAAGCTGAGTGTGAGCTATTCTTGAGTGTATGGCGTCTGCTGCCTCTGCCAAAAGATTGTCTGCACTGGCTGTCTGTAGCATCATTCTGATCACATTACTTTATAAAGCAGCCCTAAAAGCATCGTGTTTGGGGAGGGGCAGTGTGTTACAGCCTGGTTCTCCGTGTGCAAACGTGCGTGCTCTGGCACCGTGGCCCCTGTGCACTGCAGTAGGTTGTGTCAAGAATTCTTTAGTTGTTGCCTCTCCGAATCTCTGCGTGGACAGTGATAACAGCAGGTGATTTGTGTCATCATTTCTGAGCATCCAGAGGTTTTGAGTCTGACTGCTACTGAAGTCAAACGAGCACACCCAGGATGTAGAACCCTGTAAAGATAGGGTTCAGCTCTCAAACTGAGCCCTGAAAATGTGACCCCAGAGTGCTGATGTGGCTCTGTGTGAGGAGAGGCACATGGGCAGCTACGTCTGGCATCCTGAGTCTATATTCTGCACAACCCCATGAGGCATGCGAGGCATTCAGACACAATGGGGAGAGCATTCCGCCAGCATTCTGCAGGCAGCCATAGAAGTCGCTTTGTATTCCATACAGGATTTGAATAGCAAGCTGGATGTGAGGGGGACTTCATAGTTAATGATGGAGATGAAAAAGAAATACTGAATATATTCACCGAGTGAGGCAGAGGTCCCGTGGAAAGAACAGGTCGCGTACTTGGGGGTTATGTAAAAAGCCAGACATGCTCTGGGGAAATGGATCTCAGACGTAGGCTTTTGGCGCTTGCTCTAGGCCTAGGTTGCTATTCTGAATGTCTGTGTGTGTGTGTGGCTGCGTGCCCACCCCGCAGAAGCATCCACACCACACGTACGGTGCAGGCAGCAGAGGTTTGTGTCGGTGCCGTCCGCATCCTGCCTGGCATCGTGCTGGCACGCTCAGCCTGGAATTTGGTGCTGTTCCAGGCCACGCAAGTGCTGTCTCTCACCCTGACATGGCAGGATGTGGGATCAAAACGAGCCAGAGAGAAGCAGGTGTGTTGCACTGAGCAGTCAGCCCTACAGGATCACCACAGCAGTAGCTATGATTTAGGGCCTTTCCTCCAGGTAACTGAGGTGATCCCAATAGAGGCACCAATTCCAGCCTTTTTCCTCTTAAAATCCAAGTGGAAGTGGGTTTTTTTCCACTAAGAACTGGGCATATATGGTTTATTAGCTGGCAGCTGACTTCGGGGAGGGACAGAGTGGGGGGTGAAGTACAGCACACAGAGTTCTCCCATCTGAAGCTCATTCTGGTGGTGGCTTTTCTCTCTACAGCTGAAGAACGAAACAACACAATGACTGGTAAATCATCTTTCAAGGAGCGGGAGTCATTTAATGGCCAGAATATCCTCAAGGTCAGTATGAAACAATTAGGGAAATGGAGCCAGCTGTGGATATTGTATAGCCAAAAGAGGTCGAAACACCTCTTCAGGACTGCTTTTGTCTTAGGCTTATGGGATCTCCGAGGCCGGGGGGCAGGGGGGAATCTGTTTAGAAAATAAACAGTCCGGATCACTGGTAATTGGGAGCATTGCAGTATTTAACAGGAGCGTTCCTAAAGCTGCTGAGGCTCAGAGCAGGAATATGAAGCACGAATAGTAAGTGGGTGTTCGTGTTGTCGTTTACTTCGCTCCTGTTTTACCCTGGAGACTCAGGCTTGAGTTGGTTCTCAGCCCACCAGAAAGAAGCACTTCGTTGCTCTTGTTCTACTCATATATATTTATGAAACTAAACCCGACTCTCATTTCACTTACTCTTTTCTTCTTGTTTTTAATCTCTGCTATTGATTTGCTCCTGAAAAATAGCAGGTGGTGGTAGGGAGTCCCACCAGGATCAGAGGGCTTTGGCAGTGATCAGAGGGTAGAAAACACGGTCCCCCAAACTGTGGAGGTTGGGTAAGGCTCAAAGGGGAGCATGCTGCAGACTCCCAGGCTTTGCCAGCCAGGGTTGGGTCTGCAGGCAGCCTCTGCTACTCATCCAGATGGCTGTGGCAGACTGATGCTGTGGTGCTTGACCCCTGCAAGTGTCCAGAGAGAAAAGAGATGCACAGAGGAGCAGGAATGGAAAACAGCACTGGCTTGTAAGCAAATTTGCAATCCTCATTGTTTGAGAGGATTTATTGCAGACAGCTCTGATAAGAGGGAGTGAGGACAATGCATGGATACATTTGGGAACAGTAAGAAGATATTCTGGCAACAGAGACATGAGAGAGGATGCAGGCTGGGTGGGAGCTGGACAACCCAAAAGGACTTTAGAGCCCTCCCAGAGGAGGGGAAGAGTGCGCTTTATTTGTATTTACGGTTTTAATAATGTATCAGGCACTGGATGCAGGGGGATGTGAAGGCAGGGAGTGGAACTGATTGATCTCTGTGCAGAGGACAAACAAAGGGACAAAATTAGGTTGGGCTCTCATTGTCCTCAGACGGTCTGTGCGAGCATGGGTGTCATGACTCAGCGTCGCCACATGTTGAGTGTGCAGTGTGAGACTGCAGTATTGCAAGCTAGAGCAGAGAAGCCACAGCCTTGGTCCCTTTCTTAACATGACCTGCGGGTTTGGATAGCTCCTAGTGTTGGGAGAGCCGGCTCTGGAAGGGGGAGGTGTGTGTCAGGAGCCCTGAGTGTCTGCAGGATGCTGCTTTCTCAACGTTCGCCTTCGCTCCTTTCTCCTGCTTCTGTTAGGCTTGTCCTCAGGCTTTAGAGACACATAAAATCAAACTGGGTCTTCCTCAGTGCTCTCATCCCAAACCGTTTGTGATTGGGAAGATATTGATGGTGCTCCCTCTGCTGTTCACACCATTTGTGGGGTCTGAGCATCTGGGGAAGGGTCTTGTGGCGCTTGGAAATGCAACTGCTCTCCTTCCGAGGCTACTTCTTATTCTCGATGCTCTCGGAAATATGAGCCCGATGCATTTTTAAAGCTCCTAATTGATTTTGTACTGACGTAGCCGAAAGAGCTGCTGGCTGTTTGGACTGCTGGTAATTACTTCAAAGCATGTCTTGCCACAAGAAATGTCATCCTTCTCTCCCACCTCCACTGCATTTCCTAACCTGCCCGCTTCGTATTTCCCTTTGGTCTCCCACGTGCCTGCAGCAGAACGCCCGTTGGCATTAATTAATTACATGAGTCATAAATAGCTCCAGGCTTCTTACCGGAGGAGCCCAGCCTCAGTGAGCCACTGATGCATTCCAGCATGACCTTGCAGGGATGCGCCAGCTCCCTCCCAGCCTGCTTTTATATCCATTATTTATCTTGTGCCGGAGAGGCTGCCCTCTCGCAAAGTGGCTTCATTAACTTTTGCACCAGGATCTAAACGACGGGCTGTTAATGAATATGGCTGCAGTTAGGCAGGCTGGTGGGAGGGAGAGCCATGTGCCCCGCATG
Source organism: Oreocharis arfaki (assembly GCA_013398015.1). Classification (NCBI taxonomy): domain Eukaryota; kingdom Metazoa; phylum Chordata; class Aves; order Passeriformes; family Paramythiidae; genus Oreocharis; species Oreocharis arfaki. Next base: position 22,396 of record VZRR01005290.1, read on the forward strand.
TGATTCCAGGCGGTGGGACTCTGTGATAGCTGTGCTGAGTGGTTGTGTTCCCACTTGGAACGCTAACAAAACGTGGCTGCTGGTAGGAGGGTAAGTGGGAAAACTCGGGTTTCATCGCTCTCATTCCCGTTGTGCAGCCCTGTAGGGCCAAAGGCTCAGGGCAGGACCGGAGCTGTCAGAGCACGGAGCACGATGGAAGTGCCGTGGCTCTGCTGCTCCAGGCTGAGGCTCCCCGTGGTCAGGGCTGGGGTGGGGGTGTGTGGGGGTGTGTGTGTGTGCAGATGCGCTGGCAGCACATGTTTGCTGATAACATGCCTGCGCTACCCCAGGCTCCAGCTGGTATTTTGCTTTCAGCTGAACTAATCGGAATTTTATTTAATAATCCTTTGTTCTACCCGTTCCGCAGAGTTAAACATACGCTCCTATTTGTGCTAATAAATGGTTGTGCAGGCCGGTACCTTCCCACACTGCTCAGAAAATAGATCCTGTAGGATGAGTTGCGTTCAGGAGTGTAAATTACTTCTGTCTTGAAGAATATCCCTGAAAAAGGCTTCCTGGCATAGGTGGAGCTGAGAGCCCAAGGGGCTATGTGACCCAACAGATTTATGTCCAACAAAGCTTTGGCTTTGCGCTTCTCTAGTCTGGTCCCAAGAAGCTGGGGATGCTTCATGGAGCACTTCATGCGGAGCGATGCGTATTCCTGTTAGGCTGGCTTTGAACATCCCAGTCACGTTCCGAAATCGTGCTCCGGTCGGGAGCAAAGTGTCTCATCTCCTGGAGAGCGGGGAGGAGGCAGCAGTTCCTGGCTGACAGACCCCAGCAGCTCAGGCAGGGCCGGGCCTCGGGGAGGTGCTGGGTTGGCAGCCCCTGCCCTGCCTCCCGCCGTGTCCCGGCGGTGGCCGCGTGCCCTGCGCCGCAGCTGGCACAGCGCTGGCACGGAGGCGGCCGGGGCAGCTGCCGGCATCTCCGGAGACGAGGCTGCACTGCCTCCGGGCTTTTATTTATTTTTGTTTAGTGAAAAAAATCAACTAAGGCTACAGTGAATAAATAAAAATGAAAAGAAATGCAAAGGGGCCGCCTGGCCAGAAATTTCTGTTGCGCGTTTAAGGGAAAGGAAGAAAACCACCTGGACTCTTTCTGGGTCAAAATGGAATGAATTTTGGCTTGGTTGAGGTCTGAGAAGTAGAAAAATGGCCTTTGCCACGTTCAGACAAGAAGGAAGCAAATTTTGAGTGCAGAAAAAGCTGAACCCTGCCGCTTAGCACAGATCCGTGCATTAACAGCTTACAAGATTAAATATTGAGGGAACAGCTACTGAGGTACAGCAGCAGAGAGCTGCACATCTTATGTCTTAGGGCATTAGGGGAGACTTTAAGCTGGGATGGAAGACTGGGAACGGGATCAGCCGAGGTGGTGACACATGCTGCCGTGCCCTGGTCCGGCAGCGGGGCTGCAGGAGTGCCCAGGGAGGGCTTCTGGGTCAGATAACGCATAATTTGATGAGGCTCCCTCTCTTTTGAGGCCTGCTCAAGTGTGTTGCATTATGGCACTGTATCTGCTCTCACTGGGAGCAGGGGGAAAGTGCATTTACTGGCTGATACACTGGAGAGCCGATCAGAGCAAAGGAATCCCGTGGTGTTCCCTGTCACCGTGTCTGTCCTGCTGGGTAAGAGCAGGGCAGTGGCTGTGGCATGCAGTAGTTCAGTTTAAAACATTTGATGAAATGCCACAGACAGAGATGCAATGGAAAAGAAAAACCTTGGCCTGGATAAACCCCTGACCCCTCAAAATACCCCAAGCCCACCAAACTCTAAACAAATGAATATCTGCCCCTGTGCAGAGCCAACTCCACTTGCAGATGAGGAGTGTGCCTCATGTTCTGCAGCCACTGGAACCCAGGCCTTTTATGGAATTTTTGTTTGTGGATTTAAGGAGGCTGAGTCTTTTCCTGATGTATTTCTAAGCTGAGGTGAAATCAAAGAGCCAAAGAACCAGCCTTAGGTGAGGATCCAGACTGCCTGGTGTTCAGAAAGGGTGAGAACATCTTGTTATACTCTGCAAGGTGGTAAAGATGTCAATCCAAAGTAGGACTGACGACTGGAACAAATACCTAACAGGAGGTGGCTGCTTGGAAAGTTTAGAGTTAAAAATAACAAAGAAAAAAATCCACTGGGGTGAGAAGAGACTGAGTAAGAGATTGTGGTGCAACATCAGTATCTCAGAAACAAGCCAGTGCTTTCCGCACCTCGTTTTTGCAGAAGAATCAAAAGCAGAAATGAAAGGCTGTGATGCCGCTTTGCAGAGGGGAGAATTCCTGCCTTCAGCGCTGATCCTGCCATTACCAAGAGGTACCGGAACAATCGAGGGGGCTCAGCAGTGTGCAATTAGAGCAGCAGTGGGATGGGAGGATGTGACAGTTGAGCAGATGAGACTGGAGATCAGTTTGTATAATCACGGGGGAAAAAAAAGGAGATTAAATTGGGGTTGCTGTGAAAATGCTTTCCTGCGAATTATATTCTTCAGGGGGAAAAAAGCCATATTCGTGTTATCTGCATTTGATGGAACAGGAATCTGAAGTGGCATTTGAAAAATCAGAGTAGACAGAGGAGGGAAAATATCTTTGTTGGAGATTTCAGGCCTTGGAGGCAGTGTTGGAGGTTCTGGGGGAAGGTTGAGCCACTGCACTGAGGAGAACGCAGTGCAGAACGTTTGTGCTACCTTTGCATGACAGAGATCTCTTTGGTGACCTTACCAAGAAAAGGAGAGGGGTGCTCCACACCCCTCTGACTAATTTTAGCAGGAACTGTGAGTGCTGGAAGAGGGTTTGTTGAGAGTTTCTGAATCCCCTTGCCCCTGCACTGCTGCAGTCGCACCCAGCCCAGCAGCTGAGCCTTTTGGAGGTTCTGTGGGTGCCTCTGCCTCCCAGCCGGTGGACATCCCACCTCCGCACTCCCCTGAGATCCCTATTGTGCCCCCAGCCAGCCAGGGTAGCATCACCTCTCTGATCTTAAGAAACAGTTTTTCTCCGTGGAGCTGGCAGGGGTTGGATTACAGTGGCACCTTAATAAAAGGCAGGAACCCAGGACATTAAATGCAAAAAAACCCAGCCTACTGATTAGCAAAAGTAGGCAGTTCATCCCAAAGGTGCCATGACCCTTCTGCTGGATAATTTTCCGGGTCTGTCTGAATTAATTTCCTGGCTCTGTGGCTAGACTCCTCCTCTTGGTGGTTTGGTGGGCGTAGTGAGAGGTCACACTGATGGCAGCTCCTTGTCCTGGTATTCTCGGATGCAGCTCAAGCCTCCTGCCATCTCTGCAGCAATGCCAAAGCCCAGCTCTTAGAAACTGTTGCTGCATTTGCTGTAATTGGAGCCATGGGGATGAGGCTTCTGTAGAGAAATGCAGGTTTTGATTATTAATTTCCTTAAGTTGTACTGTAAATCCCTCACGTTTGAGGTGAGGTAGGCCTGGGTTCTTACTGGATCCTTTAATTTGCTGAAATGGTTTTTATTCTTGTCTGAAAGACATGCAAAAATCTGGTAACCTCCAAATGTCCCACTTGTATTTGTTTCTTAGTTTGCAGAATGCCTTTCACCATAGCAACTGGGGTTTGATTTCCTGAAGCGCATGAATTTTCATGGATTTGTGATGGGGGGAATGGACCCAAAACTGTGAGCTAAAGCAAAGGTTTTGCAGCGTGGCAGTGGCAGGAGCACTGCTAGATTTGGCTTGTGAGGGTCGGGGGGATCCTGCAGGGAGGGGATCTCAGCTGAACAAAGGCCTGCACCCAGCCCTGAACAGTTTTATTTGAAAGAAAATCCAGCCTGACAGATTAATTTAGACTATTGCTGAATGTCACCCTCCCCACTGCTGCATCACCCTCTGGCAGCTGAGGTGGCTTTGCTCCAGTTTTATGAAGAGCTGAGGTTTCACATGGCAGCAGTCAGAGAGGGATCAGGTGCTTCCGTATTCACAGAGCTGGAAAGGTCGTACTTGTCCCACCCTTGTGAAGGTCAGGAGGGTGTTACGGGCAGCATGAAATACACTCTTAGGTGTGCAGGTGAAACGCGTCTGGGGGGAGGCAGGAATGCTGCCCCTGTGAGTAGGAGGGAACAGAGCTCCAAACAATGTTGAGAAATCAGGCAGAAACAAACAGGCAGCTGCGAACAAGGACAGGTCCAGGAGGGAGCAGTGGCACTGGTGTAGGATGGAGAAGTGCCTCAATACCAGCCCCACAGGCCGCGGTTTGGCTTATGGGAGGCTGCTCCAGACTGAGTCAGTCTGTGGAAGTGGAAAAAAGAGGCAAATGTCTTTAAAGTAAACCTCTGACTATGCTTAGCTGAAGGATTTGTCCAGTTTTGGGTACCGTGGATGGGTGCAAAGAGCCCGGGGGACAAAAGTAAGATAATTGGAGGGGTAGAAAATGTCTGCAAGCTGGGGCTAGAAGAGTTGTTTTTGAGAGTAATAAAGGGAAGGAGGGCAGCACGTAGGAAAAGCCCTGGAAGTATGGGAATGCTTTTGCCAGTAGTGGACGATAAAATGATGAATAACGGGCTTAAATTGCAGCAAGGGATTAGGAAAATCTTTGTAAAGGGGAGGATAAGGAAGCACTGCTCTAGAGGAGCTGGGAAAAGGGGGTCCGGATTGTTTTGAGGGAGCAGAGATGTTAGTCCAGGAAATGCCACCGCCAAGCTCCTCCTGCCTTGGAGAAGGGGAGGATGGTGGAGCTGATGACCTTCGCTGGTCCTTTCTTCAGCTTGTCACTTCATGATTCCTACACGGAATGCGTGCAGAACACCCATGAGATGGCATCTGTGAATGTACCAAGAGCTTCTTGGCATTTACTTTGGCTCAGGAAATGAAAATATAAAAAGGAAGCCTCCCATCACACACCTTGGATCTTTCTCCATGAGCCTACTGCTGCTTCTTATGTTGGTGGTACTCTGCCAGAGAGAGATGGTTATGTTGTTTCCAAGGGACTGCACCAGGGATTTAATTGTAAGGGATTTTCCTGGGTCGCAGAGGAGGGAGCCCTGACTTGGGTATCTCCCGAGAGAGAGGCCACTGGGACTTTTATGACACAAGATTTTCTCCCTCCTGAAGTCTGCCTGCTTTATTCTTCCTAAGGGAGATGAGGTGAAAAGGTCTCTGCTGCTGCCTTTTAAATCTGCCGGAGGCTGGAAGAAAAGGAGAGGGGAAGGGCTGTTCCTTGCATTATCCATGTGGAAGGACTGGATGCTATATTGGGGATGGAGAGACACTCCAGAGCCAGCTGCACACTTGCAGAACAAAACAATCTGCAGCCTTGTGGCTGGTGCTGGTGGTGACAGCCCAGGTGACAACCACCCTCTCTGTCCTTCCTACCCATGTTCCACCCTTGTGGCTCTGCACGATGTCTTTATCCTGTAACACCTCAACAGTCTTGGAAAATGTTGGATGCCGAGCCAGCCATCCTTGAAAAAGCCACGGAAAGGAAGCAGTTGCTAATTTGGAGAGAAGTTGGGAGCACTGGGAGGAGCCACCTCTCTGGATGAGTGCCTGCCTACCTGCTTTTCTTATGCTTCTCATGCATTATTCCTGGCAAGTTTCCGAGCACAATTAAACCTCTGACAGATAATCATTGGAGGAGTGGTGTCCAGAGTGGATAATACGGGAATCAGGTATTTCTTTTTTTGGCACCAAATTGTTTCAGAAAATGTATTTTGGAAGTCAAAAATAGAAGGAAAAAGAATCTATGCATTGAACAAACTCCTCAGATCTTGACACTTTGCCCAATTGTGTCTTATCTTCTGGGAGCCACCAGGGGCTTTGTTTTGGGGTTTTTCTGTCATAGTGTGGGGGAGTTTGGGCTACGGCTGGGAAGGGGCTTGGTGAATTTTTTGGGATGAGGAAGAAGGAGCTCTGCCAGCACGTTCTGCAACCTGGGAACTTTGGCAGATGTGGAGATAACAGCCTTCTGGAGAGGTCCTGGCAGGTCTGTGTGGGAAGCTGCAGGACCGAGGTGCATTAAGCAAGTAGGTGGAATCCCAAGAGCAGGATTGGAGGCCGTGGTTTGTGCAGCAAAGGAGGTTAATCAGAAGAACTCAGATGGACAGAGTTTGCTGGAGTTCAGTGGACTCTCTTAGAATCCATCCATGTTTCTGATGCTGATTTCCACATTTCAAAATTTAATTTTTAAAGGTTTTTAATCTTTTCATAGTTTTGCCATTTCCTCCATCAGTCCTTTTTGCCTGGTACTGGTATCAGTAATCCAGCAGTTTGCCAAGGAGTCAGCGCCTTCCCACTGTGTCTGGCATGGGAACTGCAGTTGTGCTTTAGCCAGATGGTTTGGAAGGGTGATTGTTCTCTGCTCTTCTCCAGTGTTTTCCATCCCAAGCTGTGGACGTGTTATACAAGCTTAAATTCAAATATGTCATCCCTTATGAGATGGAAAAATATCCAGGGGAGAGCGCAGAAAGTCTGCGGACAAACAGGTTTTGTTGCTCCGTGTTGAGACACCTCTTCAGAAACGCTGCTTAATTTTTCTCCATGCTTGTCAGCGGATGCCTGGGATTTTGTTTGTTCCACCCCTTCCCCGAAGGGGATAACAGCACCGTAACATGCTGATTTCCAGCGGAAATTTGGCTTTCCAAGCCTGTTCGCTCATTCACCGCTGCTCCTGATCGGGATGCACTGGGGTTGTGCTGCCGGCGGGCGAGCTGGTGAGTGTTGTCACTTGCTGCAGAGCAGATGAAGCTGTAAAGCCTCCGGCTCCTCCGAAGCCTCCGTTTAATCTCCTGGTTGGAGCTCTCGGTGCGCTGCTGTCGGCTGCCGGACCTCAATTCCCAGCACTGGGTTGTGTGTCTGAGTGATCCTCCTGCACGTGCTCTACCATGGAGGCAGAGCCCAGTGGTGCTCAGCCTGTTCACACCCTTCCTGGATGGGATCTTGGGGCGGATAAACGTCTTCCACCCAGGAGAAACAGCAGAGGAGGGATTGCTGGCGTCCCATCCTCAGCATGGACCACGCAGCAGGAATGACAGCGAGCTCATCCACAGCTGTAGGCTCCTAGAGCTATGAGCCTCTTCCTCCCTGCCTTTCAGAAGTTGCTGATTTCTGTGTTCATTCCAGATATGGAAAACGGGACCCTCCCTCAGCTCCCTGCCGAGGGCAGCTGGGTTTGTGAGGCGGATTGTCACAGGCTAATGACATTACACGGCGCTGCTCGCCCGCAGCGCTGAGTCACCGGGGACAGTTTTGTGCTGTTGATCTATAATAGCCCAGCCCTAAGGCACTGCTTTCTGTGGCTGGAGTTCACAGCAGAACTCCCCACAGTCCAGGGAGGTGTGTGGGTGTGGGTGTGTGTGTGCACATCCATTTTATCCCGTGGTACCACTGCTCTTTAGTGGGAATTTTTAATTGCAAGGCATCGCAGTGAGTTGTTGCTCCCTTGGCATTTCCAAGGCTCTCAGCAGAGCTGCTTGGGCTTTTTATTAATTCAGGATGGGTCTTTTTTTGGCTGACTACCGTAAACGACGTAAGGCTTTAAAAACTGATCAATAATCCTGATGGTAGTGGCAAAATCCAGGCCAAGGCAGTGTGAATGCGAGCCAGAGATTACGTGAAGAAAGTTTTAAATACCTCTGACTCCCTTCCTTTCCGTGGATTTACTTTGTCCTCCCGCTTCCCAGTGCTTCTCCAGCCGAATCCATTAATATTTCTCATGCTTATTGAGCCCGTGACAGGTGATTTAAAAGCCCCAGTTTGCGTTGGCACCTCTGCTCTTCATAACCGGAGCTGAAACACATCGCTGCTGTCCTTCCGTGGATTAGCTGTGATTTATTGCTGTTGTTCCCAGGTTGGAACACAGAGGTGCTGTCTCATTCCAGGAGGGTTGTCTGTGGGAAGCGAGCCCCCCAAGGAGGACAGCTTGACAAACACCCGTGCTCCGGAACATGACATCGTTTAGGCGCCTGTTTTAACTTCTTCATTGAAGAAGTCGTCCTCCTCCTTGCCTCAGCAAAACCTACTTTACAGGCTTAAAAAGGGGAAGAAAATGTGGAAAAGAGGCATCCTGGGTTTGATCTGTTGCTCTGCCTTTGATGAGGAAGTTGTTGTGGTTTAGGGGTTGAAGTTTGTACGAGCAGTTTTGGCTCAGGTTTGCAAGGAGCGAGCGGTTTGATGTGTGATTCCATCTTGTGGAGGGCTGTGAGCCCTTGATGCAGGAGCCCTCTGCACTCCCTTGGAGGAAAAGGGCCTGAGGGCCAAAAGAAGCTACCCAGAGATAAGCAACCTTCTTCTGGTTCCTAGTTCCCAACAGGCCTTGTTTTCCTTATGGTAATTACCTGTACCCTGTTGGCTAGTTTGTTCCTACCCCACCCCCTGCCTTTCCCATATAAACCCCTGCTTCTCCCCCTGCAGCAGGGAGCTCTCATCCCTGGCCTCCCCTTCACAGAGACTAGACAATAAAGGCTATCTCTGTGGAACTGCCATATGAGGCTCCTGTCCCTCTGTCCCTGCGTTCGCCTGGGGGATTTCACAAAGAGCTGAATCCAAAGAGCTGATACCACTTGTAGCGGAGAAGTTGCTACACTTGCTGAAATCACCCATCGCCTGGGGGGTTGCTGAAACTTCTGGGGAAGCTTTTCCCTGGCCAGACGCTTTGCTCTAGGAAGATCGCAACATACCCGGGGTGGTCCGACACAGGTCCCCCCCGGAAGGCGATACCATCTCTCCCAAAACAAGTCTTCAACCTCTTGTCTTCCTTCAGAAAATGGTTGTCTCATCCCAAGGGAGGCCTGCTGTGTTATTTGTGGGTAATCGAGGGGAACAGACCTCAGAGGAAGAAGGGTTTCCAGCATCTGAGCAGAATTGTCTTAAATGGGAGAAAATGGGGTGTTAGAAGTTGTGCTGCTGGCTTTTCCTGGCTCAGGATAAACAACTCTGGGGGGAGAAGTGGAGGAAAACTTGCTTTCTGGGAGCTACCACAGGGCTGTCTGCCTTTCATCATTACCTGAGTGGTGTGTCCTTGGACCCAGTCCCCAGGAAGGGAGAGGGAGAGAGAGAAGCACTTGGGCCTATGGTAGTTTGCAGGCTGACCTGTGAAATATGGGTTATCCATCATCCAGTTCTCTCCTTCTCTTGGGAACTCATGGCTTCTGGGGGAGGGCAGTGTAGCTGTAGTCTGTGCCATCCCCTGCAGATCCTGGGATGCTGCTGCTGCCACTCTCCAGGCACCTGCTCTGTCCCCATGGGAGAGGCAGGCATCCTCACTGAGCATTTCCTGAGCCTTTGGCTGTGGTTTGAAAGGCAGGGCACATCCCTGGAGCATTTGCTTGGAGGTGCTGGGTCTGGGGTTAAAAGTTAACAATGCTCTTTCCTTATTCCATTCTAATTCAATTTGGGAAGGCAGCAGGGAGACAGAGGGCACTTAGTCCTCTAAGTGCTATTCCCTTGATGGGAGTTAGTAGCTTGCACTTCGTGTGTGGTGTTGATTCTGTAAGCTGACCTTTACCTCCATCAGGTTCATTCTCATTTATAATACTTTAAAAAACATCCCAACCTCCATCCTCTTATTTATTCCTTGGGCATCGAGGACATAAATCCTTCAGCATGTTTGGATTTATAGAATTACTGTGCTTTTGCTGAGCCTCGCGTCCCACTCCAATCAAATGACACGGCTCTGCGGGCGATTGCATTTCTCCTCCCCTGCCTCCCTCCTGGCTGCTCCTGATCCACGTCTCCTCATGTTCCCTGCAGCCTTTTCAGGGAGAGGTGGGCCCTTGGCAGCTGTAGGAAAGGACAGGAAGGGGAGTGGGCCAATCTTCGGGTTATCAGCGGTTGCTTCTGAAGGGCAACAACCTCCAGGTACCTTCTTTCCTGGTGCCGAATAAAAAATGCAAAGATGCTTTTCCAGGAGGCATTTCATCAGCTGTGCTCCAGGCCTCCTCCGAAACCAGAGCGTTTCCGTGGTGGCTGGGGAGAGGGGGGAGTTAAAAATATCTTTCTTGGCTCTGCTTGGCTTCTCCTCAAGATAAATAGAAGTGAAAGTCAAAAGCAGAGGCTTGGCTCTCTTCAGTCTCTTCCCGAGTCCCCACGGACCCGAGTGCAGGATGCTTTCATGATGGGAAGCCACTTCCTGGTGTTTGAGAGGTCTTGGAGGATTCCCAGTGTTTCAGAGGTCTCGGAGGATGATGTTTGAGGGGCCTCTCTCCACACTGCCTGAGGCAGGTCTCAGATGTGCAGTGATCTCCGTGCCAGGAGTCTGGTGGCTTCTGTTGTGGGGAGCCTCAGGGAGCACAGGAGCATCGGTGAGAAGCTGGCCTGAAACAAGAGCAGGAAAAAGTGTCTGTGGTTGTCCTCTAAATCTTGTAGCATGTTTACTCTCACAAAGTACAGCCACATTACCAAAAATCAATAGTTCTAGCAGCGTGCCTCCCTGGGAAACACACAGCTGCTGGAACACACGGGAGGTGGTGAATCTTATAAAAGCCAAGGGAATACAAAGTGCTTTGGTACAAGGGCTGTGCTGCACTTTCAGCAGTGTACAAATGGACGGCCCTTGACCTGAGAAGTGTCTTCTGGGGCTTCCCAATCATCCTTCTGCTCTGACGTGCCTGAGGCTGTGTGAGGCAAGAGGGGCTCAGGGAGGATTTGTCTCATTAACTAGTTTTTGCTTTGAAGTACGTGTGTTTAGTAAGAAAAACAGGTTGTGGTGTGCAACAATAATATAAACAAGGCTCTTCCTTTGGTTATTTTGTGGAAAGGTTTCACTCCTAGCGCTGCTGATGGGTCTGGCACATCCCAGCATTTCATTTGTTTTCTTCATAGAATCCTGGGATGGTTTGGGCTGGAAGGGACCACCTTAAAGACCACCTCGTTTCCTCCCTCTTGCCATGGGCAGGGACGCCTTAGACCAGGTTGCTCCAAGTCCCATCTAACCTGGCCTTGAGCACTTCCAGGGACAGGGCAGCCACCGCTTCTCTGGGCACCTGTGCCAGGGCCTCCCCACCACACAGGGAGGAATTTTTTCCTAATATCTGAATCATGCTCCGGCAGTGGGAAGCCATTTCTCCTTGTCCCATGACTCCATGCCCTTGTCCAAAGTCCCTGTCCAGCTCCCTTGGAGCCCCTGTAGGCACTGGAGGGGGCCCTCTTCAAACCCTAGTACTCCTTGCTTACCAGCACACCTACCACTCCCTCTGCTAGGAGTCGAGAGAGGTGATTTCTGTTTTTGCTGGTTGGAGACTGCTCTGTGAGGGAAGGGGATGCCAGTGTGAACAGCCACTGTGACAGGGACAGGTGTTAAGGTCGGGGTGAGTGGGCGCAGTGGCAGAGCACTGCAGGGAGACCCGGACAGCAGGAAACCATGCTTCCTTCTGGGGTCAGCCAAAACAAAAAGAGAAAGGTGACCAACCCCTTTTTACTGCCATCTCTTATTAATGAGACATTTTATCCTAAGTCCTCCAACATGAACGACGCAGGCTTTTGGGAACATAATTAATCTTTAATTGTATGAATCTTTAATTGTATGAAACGGAGTTTGTGTGGCTGTCATCATTTCTCTTCTCTCTTTTCCTCCTCTCCCGGTTTGAAATGCTTCCTTAGCACAGCTTCTTCTCTGCAGGCTGCTCTTCTTTAGGGCAGTGACCCCGTGGAGCCACCATTCGCAGTGTCCCTTGAGGCCACGCTGCTGCCCTGGGGTCTCTTGCTCTGCCCCAGGAGGGGCAGGGAATCACTTTCCCTATGGCACTTTTCCTTTGTGGAGTGACAGCAAACCCAAGAATTGTCCTGAAAGAAATCTAGCTGGTCTCCTCTGGAAAAAAGGGCATTTACAAAATAGAATACTCTTGGGAGAACCAACAAAAGAGCAGTTGTGCCCAAATCGGTGCCAGGCAGAGCCAAATGCCTCTTTGGAGGAGGTGAAGTGCAGCCTTTCAGATGCTAAGTAGGTATTTGGGATTTCAGTCATTCCCTCTATGGAGGAATTGATGCACCATTGGCTCTAGGAGGATTAATGTATTGGCTTTCCTTCATGCCTTCTGTAAGGGCAGGAAGGGCTGTGGGACTGTCTCAAGCCCACGCCTGCAGGGACAGATAGAAAATTGAATAGGAGACAGATGGAATGGACATTTTGGCGATCTCCAAGGTGGGGAGAAGTCACTGCTCAGGTTCTCGGTGACTCACAGCATTCTGGTTAAACAGAGCTTCAAAATTAGCATCTCCACCGAGAAGCTTTTCCTGAGGCACAGCTGATGTTCCCAGGTAGAGCAATTTCCTGCGGCTTAATGGAACGGGAGGAGCACTTTACGCTTGGACACGATGCTTTTCCCGCAGTAACTTCTTGTAAGAAATTCTGATGTCATTTTTTTGGTCTGCTTCGTAGATTGGATTAATGGGCAGGGACACACCCCCCCGGGCGCCCGGAGTTGGCTTGCTTTCCTTAATTTGCACTCAAGTCTTTGCCGAACAAAGACGGATTTGTTGAACAAAGCGGGGTCAGTGCTGGGATGAGGAGCCTTGTGCCTCCAGCCTGCTAGTTTGAATTAGGACTGAGCTGTAGCTGTTAAGACCTGCGTCCTGTGGCCTGGATTGGTGCAAACCTCCTGGCCTCAAACCTTGCTCCTGCAGAGCCTGCAACCTCGAGAGCCACCCGGGAACAGCCTCCCCACTCTCCCTCAGTGACACAGGCAGCAAAACAGGGGAGGTTTGAGCAGCTGCTGCTGTGGATAAAAAGAGTTCAGGCACAGTCCTTAGTGGGAAGAATAATGCAAAGAACAGTTTCATTTAAAGGCAAAACCGATCTGTGAGTAGAGGCTTTTGACAGGGCCAGCTCTTGCAAGAGAACCATGGGCCAGCTGCAGGCTCCGTTTCTCTGGTGCCCTTCAAGTGGTTTTTTTCTTCTTCCTTTCAGCTCTTCGAGAACTTCCGCTTCGGGGAGGTGCAGCTGGACTCGGTGCGTCTCTCCCAGAGGTTCTCCTCGGACGCCTCTGGCTACTACACGACATCTGGGCAGCTGTGCTTCTCTTGAGGCGGCCGTAGCGGGTCTGCTCTGTGCGTGATCCCTTGGTGAAACGTTTTATAGGACATGAATCTTGGATGGGAACCTGGGAACTACGAGCAGGGATGCCGCATGACTCCTCCAAAGCATGGAAGCCATGGCATTTCACTTCCCTGCGGCTTTTCCCACGTGTGTTGCCTGCCCTCTCCTCAGGGGTTGCCAGGGTCCTTCCTCCTCCTTTCCCCAAAATGTCACAAAGTTGCCTGTTCGATGTCTGTGGATTGCTGGTTTTCCAAGAAAACGACTAGAACTGGGGCTTTTGGGGCATCGCCAATGTTTAAATGTGGCTTTTTGTCAGAAGAAGGAAGTTTGTTCTTAAAATAAGTATTTAAAATCCAGGAGAGCTTTCCCGGAGCACGATTTAACGATATTGAGGTCAGGCATTGCTTGGATCTCCAGCAGCGTGCCTGTGTGATGTAGATCTCCAAATAAATTAATTCCCTTCAAAAGCAAAGTGTTTATCTCCTGTTGCATTGATAGTTTCTGTAATTAAACTTCCAGCACAGCACATCACTATGATAATGAGAAAGCATTGATGGTTAGAGCTCTTTCCAGTGACCATTTTGGAGCGTGTCAAAAAACATATGCCTTGTAGGTGGTTTCTCCATTAAAAGCAGCACCAAGCTCTTTGATTCCATTGTGAATCCTTCAGAGATCTCAAGACAACGTTGTTTTTTCCTGTAAATCTCCACATTTGGTAAAAATAGCGACACAGGCTTTCAACTTGCCGTAGGATAAACGCTTTGAAAAATGGAAGGTGCTGGTGCTTGGGTGTTTTATAACAAAACAGGTGTTGCTGCCCATTCCTAGTTGCTTCCATGGATATGGAATCATGCTGTGTTAGAGGTGGAGAGTGTCTCAGCCGGAGATAGGGGTGCTCCAGCAGAACCCACATGTCCTAGTGATCATTTCTAAGAGGTCTTCACCCCATTTCCTCCCTCCAGAGTGAGCTGGCTGTGTGGCCATGCACAAACAGAAGGGAGTCATTCAGGAATTGGGATTGCTTTTCTCTTTCCCCCGAAATGTGTTGCTGTTTATGTTTCCCAGACCAAATTGCCTGTCTGCTTCCAAGCCTGCCTGCCAGGCAATCAAATCATCTGTGCTTTTGCCAGGTGCCCTTGGTTGTACCCAGTTACAGCCGTTGGGCTTTTTGTGTCCTTTTCCTTGGAGTCAGAATGCCTTTGTGCTCTCTGAGAGCCGCCTTCCAAACGGCTCCGTCGGGGAGCAGAGCACCAGCACACGCTGGCAGGGAGGTGCTGAGAGCACTTAACACCGGTTGCTGTCATCTTTCCGCCAGCCTGAAGAGGTACTTGGCAAATCTCTTCGGAACAGACCAGGGAGCTGCTCACGCAACCACCAGGAAAGGGGAGATGCACCTTGGGAAGCTTCTGCCTGACGAGTTTTTAACAACTCTCACCAAGAAGTTGAGGCAAGCACGGATATTTGACAATCGGAGCATACTCCTCCTGTTCCCACTTGTGTAAACGTGTTTTAGTGACAATTCTTTTGGAAGTTGGTTGAATTTCACTGGTAAGCAGCTTATCCCCCCTGCTCTAGCCTGGCACAGCAAAATTCATTTCACACCTCCTTCCCCAGGCAGAATTAAGGATTCTCATCTTTTCCCTGTCATCAGTGGGGTTTGCTGACAGTTCTCCTTCCCATCCTGAGGGTCTTGGAGAAGAGAAGCTGGATGTGTGCTGTGGCATCCCCAGCTGAAGCTGTGAAGGAGCTGCAGCTGGGGTGAGTTGTCACTTGTTACCTATCCTGATTTCCCCCCGCTGAGAAGAGGGGAAAATCCAAAAGGAAAACCTTGGGGTAGGGGTGGGAGTCTTCCCTGGAGCCCTAAAATGCTGTGCTGGGATGGCCGAGGAATGGGGACTGCAGTGTGGGCATCACCGGGAGAGGGCTTGGAGGACGGGAGATGCAGAGTGGGGATATGGCAGGGAGGAGGGGCTGTGGGGTAGGGGTGCAGTAGGAGCTTGGAATGCAGGATGGGGGATACAGGTTGGAGATGTGGAAGGAATGGGGGATGCGGGGTGGATACGTGGTAAGAATGA
>VZRR01005307.1:0-17029 GCA_013398015.1 Oreocharis arfaki
AATAAATAAATAAATAAAAGGAAGAAAAACAGTATTTAAAGCCACACTGTGCTAAAACAACTCCTGATAGAACTCTCCAGTTACCAGGCACAAACAGAGACCAAGTTGTTACATGTGGAACCGGGACACAAGAACCCATCAGCAACGAGTCCAGTGAAAAAAGTCAGATATTTTAGCATGGCTATAAGAAATTCAGACAGATATTCCTACAAGCATGCAGAAATCAAGGGCCAGCATAACAAACAGAAACTATCGAGTCAAGAACTGTTTATAAAGCAGTGAAAAAATGTGCCACACCTGCAGGCAAGCAGAGTTTTCAAAACCAACCCTCCGCCTCACTGCGTTAAAGCCCTTAATGCACCATCGCACAAACCCGGAGAGGCTACAAGCACACAATAAGGAACGAGGCTGTACTGTGTAGGTACACAGTAGCTATACCGGGCACAGAAAGATAAAGAAGTCCCTTTGGGTCATAACTTCAATTACGGGTACTGCAGGGTGGGAAAACAAAAAACCAAAACGAACAGAAGAAGAAGCAGAAGAAGCAGAAGAAGAGAAAAAGGCCTTAAAGACTGGGGCGAGTAAAGCGCAAATCCTTTGCTGTGCCTTCCCAAACCGCACCTCGGAGGGCTCCTGAGCCACCGGCTGTGCCCCTCCCTGGACAAACCGCTCCCCGCCACTTTCTGGGAACCTTCTTTAATTTTAAAGAAACTGTCACCCTGCTAGCGTCACACCAGGGTTCCGAAGGCAGCTGCTGACTGAGCCCGGCATCTGGAGCGCCCGCCGGCTAAGAAAGATGGAGGAAGGAGACGCGAGTCGCCCGCGGTGGCTCCAGCCTTCAGTGCCCCCGGCGGGGTCCCGCTCCCGGCGGCGCTGTCAGGCTGACCCGCTCCCGGCACCCACTGCCCATCTCCGCCCGAAACCCTCCTCAGACCTGGAAATGCGACCGGGGAAGGCGGCGAGAGGGGTGGTTGCTCACGGCCAAGTACATGGAAGCAGGCAGAAAGATGGAATGAGAACCCCGGGGAGGCGGAAACCCCCCGCCCCCCCCCCTTTCGCGTCACGTACCGTTCCTTGTCCCGGAGCCGGAGCTGACAGTGTTCCGGTACATCCAGCGGTAACCTTTCCCTCGAGGGTATTCATAACAGCCCAGCAACAAATTATTTTGGGCTATATCTCTTACATAGTTGGGAGTGCTCTTCATTTGCTTTTGCCACTACCTTCCTGTTGGGTGGAGAGGAGAAGGGGCAACAGAAGTGATACTGGGCAATCTCGCTGCCATCTTCCTGTTGCTAGATTAAGATCTTCCACTGATAAAACTACAACAGGAATAGCTTATCAAGCCTTGTCACAGGCTTGACAGAAACAACCCATTTCCTAGTCTGATTAATTAGAAACAGTGTTCTTGGTGATCAATACGCGACATTCAGTGTCTGCTCTTTCTTCAGATGCTTTCATATACATGGACGTGTTCATACACTGTTGCAATACCAGTTCACTGTTCTTCATACCAGTTGCAATATTTATCTTGCCAGGCTCTAGAAGGTCTCCTGTTTTAAGCCATCATTGCTCACAGGAAAGAGCAAACAGCACAATTTCAACCCTCTGCCAAAATTCATTGACAAAGATGCCCACATAAACCCAGAAACTCATTTAAGACACAGATGTGTGGGAATATGTGGAGCAATCTTCTAAACTGTCTTAAGGAAGAAGGTGATGTTTGTAGCTTTCCTGAGTCATCCCAGGCTCACCATGCGTTAACCTTGCCTGTCCAGCTGGTCTCAGTACCTCAGTGCACAAAGGAGTGCCTTTTGACCTGTAGAAACAGAAAGCTTCTGCTGCCCCAAACAGATCAGGCTTAACTTGTTGCTAGGGTCTGGAGGTCAAGGCAGTGTCTCTTCCAGATGGGTAGAGGTGTACTTGGAGACTTCTTCCCCACCACCGTGCTTGATTTAGTGCAGCCTTTTTCCCCCGACAACTAACTAACCAAAGCCCCTTGGCTTTTCAACAAAATTTCAGCTTTACCACTACCTTTATTTTCACCTTTCTTTCTATCTCCTAGAACCAGAGTAGGTCTTAAATCATTTAAGTTTCCCTTTGCCAGCCTTCCCCTTTTTGTTCTCTCTGAAACAAGCCAGCAACTAACCCCTCAGTTGTTTGAGACTGATGTACCTACATCCTTCACACTCTTTTTGTTATAATGAGAAAAATGTGTTAGTAAGTTTCCTGTGCTCACCTGCCTTCACTCTAGCTGAGGGGATTTTAGAGAGAACTCCAGAGGACTGCCCGCTGCACAGCTTACAATAAATTTATCCAGAAGTGCCGTTTGCCATCAAAGCAATGAAAGGAGGGAAATCTCAGTGAAATCTTCCTGCTCTTATTTCATGAAAATAAAGGGGACTTTTGGGGAATTTGATTGATATGTTATAGAAACTCCCATCTACTGAGGTGGAAAATGTCTGCATTTAGGCAAATGTTATTACTTCTTTAGTGGGCTGGAGAAACCTAGAGAAGAAAATGATGAAAGGGTCTGGAAAACAAGGGGGCTGCTTCTTTGGAAGAGAGGGAATAAACTAGACCTGAGCAGGGAAAGGATGGTACTGAAATAGTAGGTAAAGACCAGAGGTAACCTCAGGGCAGACAGAGGCAAATGAAAAATACTCCAGACAAACCAGCAGTGGTGGAAGATTCAAAATATTTTTATATTTAGAGGAGAACAAGGCACAAGCTGTAATACACCCTGCATGCTGGTGAAAGAAACAATCTAAAATTCCTTCTGTCACGAATGAGGTCTATTCTTTATTCTTTCCTCTGCCTTCTGGGTAGACACATTCCACTATTAATATATTTCTTCATTCTTCCCTTGATTTCTGGACTACTGACCTCTTATAAGCAGAGCCATTTGAGCAACTAGCCAGCAAAACCTGTACAGGCTTAAGGCAAATATATCATACACCTGATCCAAGTTGCCATTATTTAACAGGGAAAAGGAAAAAAAGGATGAATGGACTCAGTGACACAGATTCCAGTAAAACCAAACGCAGTAAGTTTTACAGGACGTAGTGCCTGATGGGGGCTTAGAACATCTGCTCTGCTGATTCAACTCCCTTCTGGCTCTGCACACATCAATTAGCACATCCCCCTTAATCATCACGCTCAAGCACTGCATCTTCAAGTAGTTAATGCTCAAATTGGTCTACTAGAAGGTCTAGCCTGGTCCAGAGGATCTGCCACCAGCTGTCATTTGCTGGTGATTCAACCACATGATCATAGTCAAACCACACTTCTCTCTCAGGCTTACTTCTATAAAACAAGCAAATGTTAAATTGTTTAAAGTTTGAGATCCTGCCGATTCTTCAGTGCAAACTGCACAAGATTTCCCAGCAGAAATTTAGCCGTGTGGGTGGGGATAAAAGCACAAAAATTTTCTGGAGTCCCTTTCAATGTCAATTTATCAGTGTAGAAGGGGAGACTGGATCAAGGAAGGGGAGCATAGGGGAGAACAACGGCATGGAGTGGGTGTGGAATTGGAAGAAGAAGAAAGTGACCACGGTAATGAAAGTTTTAGCCCATAAAATGGCAGATAAGGGGGGCAGGGGGGCACACAGGTAGTACATGCCCCACTGCAGCAGGTGGTAGGAGCTGAGGATTCCATAGTTGTTAACGTGTTGTATGTAGACTTGTTTTATAAACGCACACATACAGGCACACACACGCACACACAAAGTGTAACTTGTTAAGGGGTCCTTAAGTGATTTTAGCTTTAGAGAAAGATCAAGGAAAAAAGCCTAAACGTGCTGCTGGGCTTGTAGTATTGGGAAACGCTGTATATAGTATGGTTGTGGAAGAGAGGGGTTGAGAGGGGCCATGAGGGTCCATGAGAGGCCACAAGGGGACAAGAGGGGCTGACGGAGTAGATGGGGTTGCAGCTGGGGACTTTGCTCCAGCTGCAGGCAAAAGAAGCATAAATGATCAAGCTGATGGAGGAGTAGAAGAGAGGATTTTGGGTTTGGAAACTGGTGAAGGGTTTAGTCTTATAGCACGAACGCGTAGGGAAGACACAGAGAAAGTTGTGAAGACATGTGATGATTTGATATGTTATTCCTAGGGATTTGAGTAAGTTGTTGGAAGCAGCATGGAACACGTACAATAATTAGGAGTGAAAGCTGCGTTAGCAGAACAAAGCCCAGTGAGGGGGGGCATCGTAGGAGAGAGGCAGAGAAGGAATTACAGGCAGTTGTACAGAGGTCTGTGTGCTATTTGTTAACAGAAGGGCCACTGGAAATGGGAATGTCTGCAGGAAAGGGACAAAGAGAAGCTGCCTTGGACTTCACCCAAGGCTCCTGATCAGGCACGAAGGCTCCAGATGTTAGAAGATGTGTGACAGGGACTGGATGTGTCATCCCCAGCTGAACCTCTGGTTACATTAACGCTGGGGAATGACAAACAGAATTTCTTAGTAGATACTGGAGTGGTGTATTCGGTATGAAATAGGCCTAAAGGAAAATTTAGTCAGGAAACAATTCCTGTTGGTGTGACAGAGCAAGAGGAAATCGGCCTTTCTTTCAACACTAAAATTTGGAATTGGTAAATGGGTGTTAGCCCATCAATTTCCTTATATACCTGAATGTCCCATACCAATACTAGGAAGATATGCATTGAGTAAATTAAATGGACAAATTACATTTGAAAAAGAAAAAATCCAAGTTTCTGGCCACAGGCTCCTCTGTTACAATGAGCTGGTTGGGTTTGTCCTGAGGCTGAGGAATTGGTGCAGCACTGCGGAGGCCTGAGCCTGCTCAGGTGAACTGTTCTGTGCGAAGGCTTCACCTCGTAACTGGAAGGGTACTTGCAGTTTAGGAGACTTGCTGTTTCACATGGACAAAGAAGTCTGGGCCAGGAAAGAAGGGAGGCTATCTGTCAAACTCCTGAGCCCCTTTCTGAAAAGAACTGAGCCTGAATACAGGAAAGCCTTTCAGGAATTGAAGCATGCTCTATTGACTGCTCCTGCACTGGGACTACTGGACTTTGGAAAACCTTTTGAACAATTTATGCATGAAAAGTTCCATTTGGCATTAGGGATATTGACACAACTACTGGTATCTTAGAAGAGCAAAGGATGGTCAGCCTGCCTCAGGACAGTTGTGGCAGCAGTCCTCCAAATCCAGGAAGTAAAAAAATTAACCCTGGGGCAGCAATTGACTGTTTTTGTGCCCTGTACAGTTGTAGCGGTGTTGGAGCAAAAAGAAGGACACTGGTTATCACCAAGAAGGATGTTAACATACCAAACGGTAGAACAAGATGATGTGGAGTTGAAAGTAACTAACCCTCTGAATCCAGTGTTTTTCTGAACAGCTGACCTGTAATGAAAGGAATTGTCCCATGATTGTTTGCAGACCGCTCAACAGGTGTACTGTAGTTGAGATGACCTCCTAAACTTGGAAGACATGGATTGGGAACTCTTCATGGATGGGAGCAGCTTTGTGAAAAATGGAATCTGAAAAGCTGAGTAACTCAGTGGTAACTCAGCCTGAGGTAATAGAAGCCAAAGCTATAACCCCCAACACATCGGCTCAGAAAGCAGAACTGATTGCATTGACAAGACCATTGGAGCTCTCACAGAATAAGATTGTAAATATATGGACAGACTTAAAATTTGCTTTTGGAGTGGTCCATGCCCATGGAACCATTTGGAAAGAGAGGGCTGTTAACCTCCCAGGGATCCCCTGTGAAACATGGACAAATAATAACAGAGGTTGTTAGAGGAGGTGCAGCTATCTTGAAAGGTGGCATTAATGCATTGTAAAGGTCATCGGTCTGGACAGACCCCAGTAAATACTGGAGATTGCCTGGCTGACAAAGTGGCCCAGGAGGCTGCTGGTGGGGACATCCCATTGATCTTACCTGAGAAATAACTGTATTTGGACAAGCAGGCTTCCAATTACCGGGCTAAAGATGAGAAACTGGTAAAATTGTTACATGCTGAAAAGAGTCCTGAAGGATGGTGGATTACACGCAGCAAACAAGTAATAATTCCCCAACACCTTATGGGGAAAATCACAGGGGAAGAACTTATGGTAACTCACTGAGGAATAGAGTCTATGGTAGAAGCAATGAAGCCTCAGGTTTTGAACATATGAATGACTGGTATCATAAAAAGCATTGCTGAAAAGTGCCAAACACTTAAAGAACAATGCATATAGAATTAGATAGCCTACACCTGTGACTGTTAAGAAAGGAAATTGTCCAGAAGACTATTGGGAAACAGACTTTGCTGAACTGCCATGGCAAAAGGGCAGCAGGTATTTATTGGTACAGGTAGATACTTTTTCAGGATGGCCAGAAGTTTCTTCTTGTTGCACTAATAAA
Organism: Oreocharis arfaki; assembly: GCA_013398015.1. Classification (NCBI taxonomy): domain Eukaryota; kingdom Metazoa; phylum Chordata; class Aves; order Passeriformes; family Paramythiidae; genus Oreocharis; species Oreocharis arfaki. The sequence goes on from VZRR01005307.1 coordinate 6,370, forward strand.
GCTGGTAAAGATTTTGGTGAAGAAAATTATCCTGAGGTTTGGAGTGTGAGTGGGAATGTCACCAGACAGAAGTTCACATAATTGCTGAAATAGCACCAATGTTAAAATGTTAGGGTTAAAGTGAGGCTTGCACAATCCATGGAGACCTCAGTCGAGTGGGAAAGTAGGAAGAATGAACCAGAGTCTAACAGAATATATTAAATCCCATGGGAAGGTGTTACGATACAAAACAACATGGAGTCTCCAGGCAGGTGCAGAAGGGAACTACTTTATTGCAAACACTAGGCCTTTTTAAGTAATTAGGCCTTTATCAGCAGCATTCCTTTAAAACACAACAAATATAATTCACCCAACCACCATAAACCACGATGTCAACATGTGAGGGTTATAGAACTTATTTTTCTGTGCTTACATAACATTTTCTACCTCTATTCCAGCTAAGTCATTACCCAGAATCCTTTTCTACTTAGCCAAAGGAACAGGAGTGAGCCATGATTTTACAAGGGTAACAAGGCCTTCATTTTGTAAGGTTTTACCTCTCCACAACAGGAAGGTGTTTTTTTCTCTCCACAGATACATTGTGCTGGCAGTACCCATGGCGCTGGATATCACAGCCCATCCGTACCAACCTGGAGACTACCCCAAAAACTGGACTGAAGAGCCTCTCCAAGAAAAGTGGAAGGGACCATATCAGGTGTTGCTAACCATCAATACTGGTGTGAAGGTACAAGAAGTAGATTCATGGCTCCCCAACTCAGGATGTTTAAAACAAGTGTTTGTACTTATTGTGATGTTCTTACTCATGATCTTTATCACTTGTTGCAATGCATACTGCTGTATAGACTAGGTTAATACAATAAGTGGATATGAGACTTTGAAGAAATTATATTAAAGTCTCAAAGGGACAATTTGTTACCAAACAAGTACTATTTTTATGAAGAAACTATTGTTGGCTTTCTAACCTAACATCCTGCTTGTAGAATTTATTTCCCAGTTTTTGGTGACGCAATGTCTTGGTTTAAAAGACAAATGTCTGCCAAGGAAGGTGGGAACCTTCCTCGAATGGAAAGATGACCCCTCCCTCCAAATTATTGTAACTTCGAAATTACAGGGCTTTCAGGCAAAAATATAGGAAAAGGAATAACAGTCGTTTACTGGAAAATAGATACAGATATGTAAGAGAACAGAACAAACAACACCGCAGTAAGAGGAGTTCGGCGCCTGCTAAGCGCCGTGTTTTCCCTATGGTGTAGTTATGACCAGGGCCGGCAGGAGGCGCTGGCGGCTCCAGCGAGGCAGAGATAGTGCAATGGTGCCCTCAGGCGGCACCAGGAGGGAAGGAAGGAAATTGCTGCTTTTGCAAACCCAGGGGCAGCGTTCGATCTTAGCACTACCAAGGAACAGCGGGCAGAAGCAGGGGAAGCAGGCAGATTCGACTGTTGCCAGATTGCAGCGGGGCGAAGTTCTGGAACCAAAGGCACAACTCCTGCAGCACCACGCTACTGGCTCTCCTCAATCCCCCGAAACGGCAGAAAGGGAGGAAGGACCCACCCCTGCCGCGAAGTTTCAGGCAGAGCCCAAAACTTCTCACGCAATATCCCCAGCCTCCCAAACTGTGAGGGGGAGAGCCCACGCCCCCATTCAAAACTCCCAAACCCCAAAACGATTCCATTGGTGTGCTGGAGCTATCAGCCACCTCCCTTTGTGTCTTAATCGCTGTCTATTCACCGAGAAAGCTGCCCCCTCCCCCTTCCAGCATTTTTCTGGTAAGATTGGGAAGAAATTCACTGAGAAACCTAAACCCACCTCCTCCCTCCCAAGAAATATGGAGGTGAGGCCATACCTCTTCCCCTACTTCAGCAGTCTCTGGGCCACTCAGCTGAAGTACCACTGGTTTCTGTCTCACAGTACTGAGCCTGGACATTTTCTCTCCACAATTTCCACTTCCCAGTAAAGAAAGTTAACTTTGAAAAGCAGTATTTAAGCATCATCTTGTGTTTTGTTTATACTCATACACTGATGGCTTCCAATTATAGTCACAATGGAAGAACACACACACATCAATGACAACCATGAAAAAACCCCCACAGATAAATAATAATAAAAAAAGATGATGAGCATTTAATCTCAGGAAACCCTCATTTGAGGAATACCAAGGAGAAGCCCTCATTGTAAACCACACGCATGCAACATGATAGACTTCAAGGCAAGCTGAATTAGCATGGGATTTTCAGAATTTGAGGAATGATTGCCTTCTAAATGTTGAGCAACTCTTGCTTGAAACATCACTTGAGATTAACTTCTAGAGGTCCCTTGGCCAAGAAGCCTGAGATTGCTTTCTAAAGGTCCCTTTACCCAGAAGCTGAGCTGCAAAAAATCCTGCTCAAGAGGCAGCCCTGGGCAGAATTTGTCAGAGGAATTTGGGCTGCTTTCCCGGGTACTACCAAATTGCTGCCATTCCCATTTCTCATTGAAAGAAGTAGGAGGAATTTGGCTTCACAAAAGGACGTGGAGATAAGGCCAGAGACAAGATAGTAACAGGAGGAACCATTCAGAAGAATGTTAAAAATTGACAGGAAATGTTGCTCAACCAAGGCCTTGTTAAATTCCTGAACCTAGAGAAGAAGAACAAAGATACAAAGGAGGTTGTGTGCGCATTAGAAGGGAACATGCAGTGAGCATATGATGAAGTTTGTACCTTCCAAGTTCCTCAGCCAATGGGGAAAGGGAGAGGGTCATGCGGCCAGGAAATTAGGATAAAAAGGAGGCTGTGTTTTCCAACAATTTGAGAGAACCCAGGGGAAATGCTCCATGGCCTCTCCCTTTATTTGAATAAAGTTACAGGACTCCTCTGTCTCCTTTTGGACATAAACCTCTGGCATCACGAATTTATCAACACATCCTCTAGCACCTTCTTTTATCTGTTGCTGGCCAGCCTGGCAGTGTGGAGAATAGACTTGGGACTATTTCCACCTTCCTATCCCTGGTACTTGGAAAGACCTCTTTCTCCAGGAGAGCAAGGAAGAACTGAAACCCAATGCCCAGTTCCTTCATCAGTCTCTTTCAACATCTTCTCTTCCGGCAACCACAGTCAGTGCCTGCTGCTGGGCAACCCTCATAGAGTCATTTCATCATGGCACGACTTTGGATAGGGTGGTTGTAATTTCTTGATACCAGACATAGAGTAGCTGGATACCAAAAGACTATTTGAAAGTCCAAAGAGGAAAAACACAGTGCTGGTGAGTTACTGTTTTAATGGAAGACTCACTGAAGGTGTTTTCCCTTCAGTGAGTGGATTGGGGATCTCTCCAGCTACTGAATTAAAGAACTTAAATACAACAGCAAAATTCTGTTAGATTGGGCATTCCTTTATTACAGCGCCAGAGACATGCTGGGAATTTTTTGCCACGAGCATGTCACACCAGACACAGTTCCTTGGGATTTAAATAAATTGTAACACTTAGGATTTCCTTATAGCCTCTGCCAGTGTCTGCCCAGCCTATTACATCAGAGGTGTAATCTCCAGTGTTGTCTTGGTGAGGAGCAAGGCTGCCATAAAGTGTCCTTTTCCTGTTATTATTTTGATTAGGGGGCTTCGTTACTTCATCAGAGAGTCTTCATTATTTTCTTCATCACCTGCCCTATGGATGACACTTCCATGTTCACAGCTCCCAGCACATGCGTAATTCACTTCTGCTGACCTATAGTTTTTTATCTTACTGTACTAAGTCACTACTAAGACATTAAATTTACTTTTAGTTAAAGATAACCCAGAGCTCGTCTTACCTAAACAATTCTCTGTTGAATTTGCTACCATAGCTAAACAATCCTCTATTCATCAAGTTTTCTGAGGTGTATGGGTCCCTGGAGTTATTTCCTGCAGGTTCAAGTTCAGCTGTTCTTAATTTTCTTAGGTTTTTATTCTTGTTCTACTGACACTAAGTTAAACACAAATTTAAGTAAAAACAAAGTGCAAAAAATCCCACATAAATTCTTTAGCTAACTAGGTGTCATGATCTACTAATACAAGCGGGGGTCATGATGGTTCATTTATTGATCTCAGAGTGCAAAAGATGCAAGGGGGTTTCAGTCTTGATCAAAACAGTACACTTTATTAAGTGCCCACAACAAGGTAACGCGATAGAGGTGGGAGAGAGAAGAGATAAGGAAACTGAGTAGAGAAGAAGAAAGAGCCGGGGGGGGTGGGGGGTGGGAATAGCTACCAACAGATGGGACGAAGTCCTCGTGGTCCTCNGTGTGCACCAGTCCCCGTGCGGGCACACCTGCAGACAATACTTGGCAGACATCCCACCTCACTCTGGCCAGGGCTCCTCTGCAAAGTTTCCTTCCCTTTGTGGTGTTTTGGGGTCTCAGTCTCTGTCCTTCCTTGGTGATGATCGTGAGGCAGATGAGGGATCCTCGGACCGTCTCTTACACTAGGTCAAAACTCCTTTCAAAGTTCAGGGGACTTCAAGATTCTTGGCTAAATGAGATATAATCCCTTTTCACTAGAGGGTACTGTGTGCTTACCACAGACAGTGCTCTGCGCTGAGGCTGCAGCGCCACAGAAGCTGGCAGAGGAACCTTTGCAAGTACATTGGAAGCACATCTCTGAAACACCTCTGGAATGACACACAGAGCTGGAGGGGAACTTTCCCACATCAAAGCCATTAAAAAAATTACTTAATTTCTTGGCCTTATTTTTTTTTTTTCTTTTTCTTTTCCCCAAATACCGGTCTTGGTCTAGCTCTCTCAGTCTTGGCCCATCCACAGCACTGATCCTTCTGCCTGATTGCTTGTGAGACATCAAAGAGCATCCCGGCACCTGTCCCCTACTCCCTGTCTGGTGTGGCTCGAGCCCTGCTGGCCCTCACAGGCTCAGCTGTGCTCACTCCAGGTGCCACACCAGGGACACACAGGCTCTGGCCCAGGTTGGTGGCTGGCACTTGGCCTCTCTCACTCAGGTCTCCCCAGCTGCTGGCACATGGGGGCCCTACACACATGCACACCAACTGGAGTGTCCCTCACCCGGGAGAAGAGTTAGAAATGGAGTTTAATGAGAAGACGGGACAGAGTGTGGTGACAGGGCACTGGACCAGCCCAGACAAGTGAACTGACCAGCCTCCTGCATAAATGAAACCGAACCCATTTATTCCTTCATCCATCTATTTCCCCAGGCTTTTTATTCCCCGATGTCCTTGATTCCTCCCTTTCCCACCTTTGTGTCCTCCCCTAAGAATCCCATAACAGTCCAGTGCAATGCCCAAATGCACTTAATTTGCATGGCATCACATGTCCGTAGCCCTCAGGCAGCGATGTCCTGAGTTCAAAAGATGCTCCACTGATGGACTCATCTGGATGGGTTTCCCTAGGTTTCCTAGGGCTTAGGATCTCCTGGGACAACCCCTGGGAGGGGCTTGGGCAAGCTGCCCCTTTCTCTGAGTCCTTAGTGTGGGCTTCTGAGCAGCCCGTGGGCCTCTGTGCTCCTCTGGGCTTGTGGAGATGGCTGGTGTGTGTCCTTCCTCTGCTGGGCTGGGGAGCATCTGGGCTGGGGTGTCACCTGGACTCCCTCATGTGGCCTTGCCTCTCCGTCCTGCCTCATGGGAAAGCAGCCAAGGTCCTTGATGGATAACCCAGCAGGTCCACTCTTCAACTCACTTTGGAAGCTCCTATTTGGGTCCTCTGCTTCCTCCAAAAGCAACGGCGTCCAACTTCTTCTCAATCCCGTGCTGCCGTTCTGCCTTTTGCGTAGTGTGGAGCCTGGTGTCTGCTTCTGCAAGAGACCCAGCACAGTGGTGTGGTAATCACTACAGAGCTGTACACTACCTGGCAGAGAGAAGTGATGAGTAGAGTGAAGAGGGTTCCCAGTTACAGCACAGGACCGCCAAGAGCTTGCAGGTAAAACAGGGAACACATGGGAGGTCAGAGCAAAGTGTCCAGTGGGAGGGTTTCCCAGCTGTGACCACTTACTGGTTCTGTCTATGGATGCCAGCAGCCCTCCAAAGCACCTTTGTGTCTGCACCAGGAGGAGGGCAGGGCAGATCCTTGTGGGAAACTTCTGTGTGAGGCTGCTCTTTACAGCACCCAGGTTCTGCAGGGCTCCCTGGCCTTGTCCAGAAGGGACATCTCATCTGCCCTCCTGGACATTAACTGTGCCTCTTCTGTGCCTTTGCACGTAAATACCTTTGACTAACTTTTCTCCTGCACCCTCCAGGCCAGCGGTGCAAACCATTAAGCAGCTTTTCTTGATCGTTGCTGGAGGCTAAACGGGGCCCATGTTGTGTCATTTAGCCGATGCGGCTGTCCTATGCAGCAAAGACACGGCAGGAGAAACAGAGACCCCTAATGAAGGATGTGAATAATCAGTAGAAGCCTTGGGTGTTTGTGTTACCTCGTTTCGGTAAGTGATGTGCTGCTCTTTTGGTGTGTGCAGGCCCTCAGAGGCTCTCTCACCTAGGTCTTGCTGTGACCCCATCTCCTTTGCAGGAGTTGTGGGTGCACTGTGTGCCTTCTGCCTGGGAAAAAACCACAGTATCAATTAGTCCCGTGATGCTTAGTATACCCCTTGTCATTTAGAGTGAATTGTGCTATTTTAAAGAGGGTGTTATGAGCTGGATGAGTTTCCAGAACAGATATATAAAAATACCAAGAAGAAAGAGAAAGGCAAATTGCAAGGTGAACAGGGGCGAGCCACATCATTTGCAAGAAATTGGAAACGATTCTTACTTGTTCCTTCTGCTGTTATTTAGTCTCATGCCACAATATATCAAGAGTGGTAAGAGCAACACAGCTGTTAATATTGATGTGATGATGACTGTGCTCTTCTGAACATCTGCAAAAAGAAACCAGTAAGTTGACACAGAACATGAAGTAATGTCAGCATGTTTCTGGTGTCCTCTTCCAGGGGCTGGGACTGAGAGTGCAACATTCAGCATTTTGTGCCCATTTATTCTTTGAAGGAGAGAAAGGAGCACTGTAACAAAGTAACTCTACCAAAGTTGAAGGATTATTTTATGTTTCTAAATAAATACTGATAATGTCTCACATTCCCTTGGTATTAGGGGTATGAAACTCCAGAACGTTTACTCTTGATCTATTTGTGTCTCTCTTTCTGTTGAAAGAAGTTTTATCACAAGAGAAGTGTGCCATCCTTCCTGACACATAGCCTCCAGCAAGATAATCTATGTGAAATGTTTTTCCCCAGCATGGGTCAGCCAGGAGCCTGCTCTGCTGGTACCCTCCAGCTGTGGGTACTGCTGGAGAGCTGATCCCATCTGCTCTAAATGAATGGTTATGTACAAATGTAGACATACAGAGCCATATATACACGTGTATGCACAAATACAGGTATTTATTCCATCTGTATATGCACACATCCACCACACACATACTAGGGTACTTCAGGGAAGAGTCTTCTGGACGGTTTCAAATCCTGAAATCTTCATCTAGCATGAGATCTGACCTCCCAGAAAGTTGTCTAGCAAGATCTATGTAAGTACAAGCTGCTGTCCCACAATTGCACATCCTTCCCCAAGTGCTCCCCACTACATGTTACTCATCTCCACACAGCTGCAGCATACCTTCCCTTCCTTTTTCCTGGTGAAGTGCCTTCATTTTCCTTCCTTGTGGGTGGTCAAGGAGGCAGAACAAGGCAGGGAGGTGGTTGGCAGAGAAGGTAAGTCTGCTTGCCACTGTTACCGTTCCGTTTGTGTTTTGGACATGGTGTATTTCAGGTGTCTCCTCCAGGCCTCTGTCATTCAGCCATGCGATGTTGGGAGCAGGCTTTCCTGTTGCTGAGCACACTGCAGTGAGGAGACCCTCAGTGGGGAGGAGGGAATGGAATTCCACTGTGAGCTCAGAAATTGCTGGCAGCAAAAAGAGAAGGTGCATTTTACACTCTGTGGTGAGTTTACAGTCAAAGCTGGGTGGGTTTCTCTCTCCATACAAGGGTTCTTATCCAAAAGCATCTGCTGGCTTATTTGCCTTTGCTTCCCCTGAGGAAAGTGTTGCTTAAAAAATAGAACAGATCTTCCCAAACGATGTTAGAGTGACTATAAAAGCAAATCTTTACTTGAAAGCTTTCAGGTACACAATATGGCAAAACCCACACATGGTACAGTAATTCTACAATTTTTATAAGATCAGTTGATTAGTATACCTGTCATCTCTTGTCCAATTAAAAGGTTAGTTGGTTGGGTATTAATTCCGGTGTGGCAATCTGAACACTATCCACCAAGGAGATACTGCTGCATGGAAAATCTCCATGGGGTAGATAGTATAATGACATCCCCACCTCCTGACTTCATCAGACCCGAGCTGAGTGCCAGAATGAGAGAAGGTGTTAGTAGAAAACTTACTTTGGATGTTGAGACTTATCTCTTTGCTGATGGAGCCATGATGGAACACATTGAAAATGCATCTGTAATAAGCCTCATCCTCAAGTGTGAGATTTTGGAGGGTGATAGCTGAGGCCTTTGGGGTTGCTCTAGTGAAACGCACCTTCTTCTGAAATGACCCTATCAGCCTCAGCCCGTGTATTGGGCTGTAGGTGGCCATGTTCTGGAAGGAAGTGCCATTTCTCTTCTGCCAGGTGACTTGCAAAACATCCATCCAGAGCGAGAGGTTGCAATAGAAATTTGCCTCTCCCCCAAGGGCTGCTACGATGATGGTATCGGATTGGATGGGGTCCTTCCGAGCTAGGAACAAAGCAAACCCCAAAATCAGGGCAGGAGGAAAAGCAATTCACTCAGGGAAGGCCACAGTGCCTTGAAACATCCAGTCACATTGTTCCCATTGTGCAGAACACTGGAGTAAGGAACTCCACCACGAGGCTGTGGGGGACACGGGGAGATGGCAGACACCCATTCGTCACAGGAGGGCATCACATCATTATCCTCTGCTGTACAATTCCATGGAGAGGAGGAAGGCAGCACGGGAATGGAGGGCAGGCAGGCTCTGTAGCAAGCACAGCAACCACCCAGCAAAAGCAGCTCTCGCTCCCAAGAGCACCCCTGGTCCCCTCTTGCTGGCACCTGCAGGGCTGTGGGGAGGCAGAGCAGCCCAGGGCACCTCACAGCCAGGAGGCAGCACGAAGGGCTGCAGAGGGATATGGCCTGCTCAGCCTCTCCCCAGAGAAGTGTGCAGCACCCAGACATGGACACTGGAAATGCAAAGCTGCTGCATCCCCTGTGCTGAGGAGTTCAGCAACACCAACAAAGAAAGGGAATATCGAGGCGCAGCATACAGCCTGTGAGCAAAGACAAAGTGCCCTGTGCTCTCTCTGACCAAGCCTTACCCAATTTGGCTGCTGCTGCTGCCTCATGCCCAGCTTACTAGCTACTGTTCCAGTCACAACGGAGTATATTTAGTCAACATGGTATCCGTGTCTCTCTGCTTGCTAGGAAAAGCTGGTGCTGCTCCCGAGTTAAGCTGGTATGGGGAAGGGGTGCTCCACTCACCCATTGCCCGTTCCATTCGCTGGCAGCCTCCACAGAGCAGCAGGAGGCAGATTTCAGCCCAGAAGAGCAGGGGGAAAATCATTGTGGGATGAAGCAAGTACCCAGGAAATCTCATCCCTTTCCCCATTTCCTTTAAAGGGGGGCTGGTATTCCCAGAGAACCGTTGAAAATGTTGGCGCCTTTTTTCAGCACACTCCTCAGTGGCCAATCAGCAGCACCACTGGTCAATCATTGATCATTATTGTGCCCTGCCTGCCAACAGCTCTGGCTGCCAGAGATGTAAACAAACAACGTTCACTATTCCTTTTTTTTCTCTCTCTTTTTTTCCTCTTTCTGCGAAGTTTGGTAGTGTCTCTTGTTCACCCCATCCTGGTGATTTGCCAGTGGGCATCACAACCACGACTTGCACCTCTGCAGGCGTGAATGTGGGATCTTCCTGGTATGTGTGGGAGGTGTCTGATGGAGAGGGAAGAAACAAGGGGCCACAGGGCCTGACAGACCTTGCTCCCTTTCTCTTTGGCAGGCAAGGGATGGTGGGAAGGGAGGTGCTGCCTGCGGATCACTGCCTCTGAGGCTGTCTGAACACCACGTTGGGTGCCAGTACTGGAGTCCTTGGGGAGATCACTTTTCTCCCTTGGATGTGGCCCAGAGGAATCACAAGCAAGAGTAGGAGACAATTCCGCATTAAGCAGGCAGTGTGGAGACACCTGCAGGTGCCACTGCTTTGCCACAACCCACAAGGAAACCAGACCCCCCAACAGGATTGTGGAACGAGTCACTGCAGAGAGCGGGTTTGGTGGAAGTCTCCTCACCCCAGATGTGTTTGCATCTGATTATAATTCCAGCAAGGGAAAGCCAGGGGTGTGATGGTGCTCCTGGGCTCAGAGGCCATGCCCTGTGCCCAAGGGGTTCACTGTAAAACTGCACAGTGCAGCTCCTGCCCGCACAGCAGCCCAGCATCGAGATCAAGCACCACGTGAGGTTCCGAGTTGTACTTACAGCAGGATACCCACTGCACTTTTCACAGGCTTTCTGTAAGAAAGGGAGAAGGCTATTTTACAGGAAAATATGAGAAGCAAACACCAGTCTGTGTTTATCTCTGCTGCTTATGGCTTTGACTCTTCCCTCCATTGGGGCAGCAGCATCAACTTTTCTAGTTCTCATAAGCTGTATGATATCTTACAGTTTCACCCTCCCTCCCC
>VZRR01005307.1:17054-70251 GCA_013398015.1 Oreocharis arfaki
CCCCCCCCCCCATTTTGTAGATGAATTCCATACAAGGTGAGATGGACTGCAGAACATCTCTCCTGGCACCTCTGTTAGGGGAAGAGGCTCCATGCAGCCTCTCATTTCTAGCTACAGCACCAGCTTGCACTGCAGGCAGAGAGCAGGGCAGTGAAACCAGTGCACAGCACCCTGTCAGAGCCTTTCCACAGGGTCCCTCAGGGGTTTTCAACTTCTCTCCTCTGATGCCTGGTCCCATCCCGGCCTCCTCTGTCCCAGAGTTCTGCTTTGGGCAGAAGGGATGTCCCTACTGCCAGCTAGGCAGAAGCATTTTGGGCTACGAGTGAGCTCCCAGGGGCTGGCTGAGAGATGTTGCAGAGCAAACTGTCTGACATGGAGCAGAGAAAGTAATGACAACTCACTTATGCCCCCTTTGCCAGGGTCAGAATTGCCAACCATCTTTAGGCACTTTGTTAGATGCAGAAACCTCATCAAAAACAAACATCAGATGTTTTGGCTCAAGGAACTCAGGACAAGAAAGTACAGGTAAGGACAAGAGAGGATGCAGCTAATGCTGCTGAGCTCACACAGGGATCTTTCCTGGCTTAGAAAGGCCAAAGAGCCTGTGGAGGTGAATACGCTGAATGCACATGGGCAGCTGCATGGGGGCACGAGGTCACTGTCCCAAGCAAAATTACAGTGTAGCTAACACTAAGCAACCAGCACTAATACCAACCACTGCAATGTGTATCTTGCACCCAAGATACAATAGACTTAGCAGAGCAAATCTGCTCTTTTCCATCAGCCCCCAGAACCTGGTTGGAGGTGGGAAAGCAGACCCAGGTGCAAGCATCAGTTGAGGGTTACACATGGAAAGAGTTTTGTGGAGGTACATCTTCAATTTCTTTCCTACATAAGAGGGGAGATTGGTGCAGTCATGTTAGATAATGACCACTTCTTCCCTTCTAGAAGCTCTTCATTGTCCAGGCAACAAAATTGGACTCAGATATTTTGATTACAGCAAGAACGTTTACCCTCTGAATCTCACTGCATTTTTTACCTGGGTGAGGATCCTACTGGCCAGCTGCATGTTGTAGAGCAAAACCTACCCACTCACACACAAGTTAACAACATACAGAAATGGCACTAACTTCTCTGGTGCAACAGGTCCCAGCAACAGGTCAGATTATAGAAGCAGAATCTGTCCAACTTATTTCCCACATGCCCCTTCCCCAACTTTTGCTTTTCTTTTGTATAGTTCCTGAACTTTGCTCACCAAAAGAAGGTAGATGGTTTTCTCTTTTCAGTCATTTATCAAAGTTGCTGGAAGATGCAGTTATTTGTTTTAACAGAACTGTCCCAGGAGACTGCTTGTACAAGCCAGACCATAATGCTTTCAAATTTTCGGATAAAGCAGCATGTTTGGACTGTGAATACTGGAGAATGCCACCTTAATTACTTATTTTTTTACTTTCTGATGGGAAAAAAAAGTTTCAAATTCTGCTTATTGCTCTATGCTTAAATTGAAGAGACAGCTTTCTGGGGGCTTCTCTCTTTTGGGCTTTAATTTTGATATTTCTGCTGATGCCAAAGAGGAGAATTACTAGCAAAGAGAAAGTTCATCAGCAGCTTTATACCTGTATTTCCCTCGCTTTTTGGTGGTTCATATTTGTTGTTCTCAGTTCTACCAGAGATCAAGGGGCATCCTGCTCTTGGTCACAGCCTGTAGATGAAAGGGTGAGGAGGAAATGAAATGTTGGCTCTTGGCTGCAAGCCCAGACTCGCTGCTGAGCCAAGAGAGGCAGACATTTGACTAGAAAATGCCATGAGAGCAGGTTATCACTAGAAAGGTTAATTCCCCTCATTTTCTGTTGGTAGCATTTGTACTTCAGTTTGGAAGTTATGGGAATTTTATCAGAAATCAGTTGAGGAACACAAAGTGATATCCAGTGCCCGATCACTCCTGCAGCATCAGCTCTCTGCTGTGGCCAGTCCTTATCTTCCCTGGCTGCATTACCCATAGCCAGCCTCATGTCATATGCTGGCCGTCAAGGGACAAGAGGGGATGCAAACTGCTCCCATCCATTGCTAATTAACTCTGGAGACTTCACAAAACAGGACACTTGCTCATAGTCTTGAGGGGTTCTCTTTCTAAGCATTCCTCAAATTACTTTCAGATCCAATCTCTGTGACTTAGTTGTCCAACTGGCCAAACTCCTCAAGCCAATTTGTTGCTAATGCCTTCAGAAGTGACAGGCCACAGAGAGGTACATACAGATTGCAGGTAACATTCATGTTCCAAAGCTAATCTTGCAAGAAGTTTTACTCCTGGAAGCAACCTAGGCCTAAGCTCATGTTTTCTAACAAATTGCCAGCTTGAGAGTTTTCCTGGGAAAATTATTTCCCCATTTGGCTCCACTTTTGAGATCCTTCCCCTGCCTTCAGGCTCTGTGTGTGCCCTTTTGCTCTTTTCTCTCCTTCCCTCCTTCCTCCCTAGCTCCCACTTCCCAGCTCAGCCCTATGACAACCCTAGATGGAGAAGAACAAGAGGTGCCCAGCAGAAGAGAGGTGATCCAGGTAGGTGGACAGCATTAGTGTTTTTATGGTAAGACGGAACAATATCAGGGAGAGGAAACAGCCTTGAAACAACCAGGAGAGGCAAAATAGGTGGCTGAGTCAAGCAACAGTAATACAAAGGACAGATCTGTTACTAGAGGCAGAGATACTGCACTGGGTGATAGTTCAGCATCAGGTCTGGATCCCATGGACCAGAAAAAGAGCAAAGAAAGAATAAATGTGCTAAGGGAATGAAGGAAGCTGTAGAGAATCAAATAGGGGGTCCCCAAACCTTCTTGCTCACCATTCAGGAAAAGCATGTTTATGCTGTTTATGACTGATGCTGTTTCTTGGCAGTTTCTGGCTTCAGTTTTTCCAAGCCTCCCAACCCACATCTGCCAGATCCATATCAGAGTGACACAGAGTCACAAACCTGAGGCTAGAGGAATTAAAACTGCACGATGACCACAAGATCCTTCTGCTGGGCCAGAGCCTGCTGGAGAGCCTGGTATATCAAATCTTTTCAGCCTGGGATGTTATTACTTGTGACCCTAGGATGTGGCATCCTAATCAGAAGGTTTCCACCCCAGTGGAGCCTGCAGGGAGCTCAGCACTTTATCTTAGTGATGCAGCAAGGTCTTGGTTACCCTGTGCAGCCTGAGCTAGATTCCAAGGAATGTCTCGCAATTGTCTTGATGTGTCAGAAATTGTTACAATACAGATTTTCAGAAAGAAATGTTGAAGTTATATACATGAATGCTGAAGTATTGAGTAGACAACTAACGCCTTATTTCTATTAATAAATCCTAGAAAGTAGGCAGCCTACATTTAATACCCTTAAATCAAACCATTCTAAAGTAGGTATGCAAAGATTCTCAGAAAACTACACTAGGACATTTCCCCTTTTTCCTCTTTGTGTATAGGTTCTGGCATTTAGAGAGAAAGCTGCAGCCAACAATGATATTTCTTGTTACTCAGATGATGGGTAGCTAAAATCCACCACAATCTCATTTATGAAAATAGCTACATTCCTGTAAACAAGGAAGGCTCAAGGTAAATTGGTTTCTTTAAACTAACATGTAAGCCTGGGTGTTTATGATGAGGCCTGGGCTTTCTGTAATATACCTGAAGGATAATATCAAATAAAATATTCAGATTGAAAAAAAAAATTAGTGTTTTTTTTTTTTTTTTTACTAAGAAGTGTAGGTTTTTTTTTCCTGCAAGCTTTCCATTCCACCTCAGCATTTTGTGTAAAATTTCAAGTGCTCTTTTAGTAGACAAATCTGCCTTTTCCTTCTTTTTCCTTAGGGTGGTTAAGGACCACAGCTTCTGACACGCTAGGGAATTTAAAACTCTGTATTGTTTAGGGGTCTTAGACTGAGGATTCTCTCAGGCTTCCCAGAAATTTCAGGTGGCTTGTCTCAAAGTTGAGCAGACTACAACAGTCCATCCACAAAGAGTTGGACAAGAATTCACTGCTCCTTTCACACATAGCTTTATATGTCCACAGATGAAAGCAGCAGAGATATGAGAAAGCCCTTTGTTTGGCTTCCAAAAATATGAGCAATTTCTGGTGTACTGAGAGTGAAAACAAAAATGCACTTGTTTTGTATCTGCCTGGCTTGATAGACTCATTTGTAAAAGAGAAAAATGCAATCAGTTAGTGCAATTCTCGTTTCAGCTGACTTCCAGGGGCTCAGTGCTGAAAACTGAATGAAAAACAATGGGTTGTATTTTTTTCCACGTCTGATTTCATAAGAAAATTTACTGGTGTGGTATTTAGATGAATCATTCCCCCAGGGTCATGCAACAGAGAATTGTTGAATGATGCTTTTAAAGGTCTCTCACCAAAACAAAGTTTCTTTTCACTGTACAAATTTAGTCCCATGCCTTTGCCAGCACTGGTTTCAGAAGAAGAATTTTCTTCCTATTTCAGCCAGTGCCTGTAAAATATCTAAGGCAAACATTTCAGCTACACTTCAAAGTTGTATCTTCAGCCAGAGCTGTTGGGGCCAATTTACTGCTCTCTTAGAACCAGGAACCCAGTTTCTGGGTAGAGAAAAATACCAGCACAATACATCTCTACAATACCCTGGCAAGCCAAAACAGAAACATGGACATTTTATACAGCCTGAAGAACCTCCATTTCATCTATCTATCTATCTATCTATCTATCTATCTATCTATCTATCTATCTATCTATCTATCTCAACAGTTAAAAAGGACACTTCTTTCATGAGTTAAAACCTTAACCCAAACCGTCTAATGTCAGGGTCAAAGGATCCCAAAGCTGAGAGGTACAGGCTACATTTGCTTTATGAAGTGAAACACATTACCCAGAACCAGTTTTATCTAAGTGAGAGGCAAGCAGGAAGGTGGCATTCCCGCTTGCCCTTTCTCCATCAGTTAGGTGAAATTATACCCTGCATCAACACCACTTGTCCGTAGGCTAGACAAAATGCAGGGACACAAAGCAGCCAAAGGCAGCGTTGGGTGAGACTGAAAACTGCCCAGCCTCAAAACAAGCAAAAATCCAAGGCTTTTTTTTTTTTTTTTTTTTTTTTTTTTTTTTTTTTGGTGGCAGTAGTTGCTCAGAACATTCTTGTATACTTTATTTTGAAAAGATGGTCTGCTTCCATTTACTTACAAAGTTAACCTTCTTCATATCGCTTGTATTGGAGCAGCAAAATAGAGCAGTCTATTTCGCTTAAATATCCTACCAGTTTTATTTCTATTTCTCATCTCAAGCTCCACACCAACCTCACCTACCACCTCCACCCACAGCCATGCAGGGCCACAGCAGACAAAAGATGCTGGGGATCAAACCCACCCATTTATTAAAATCATGCATTTATTAAAACAAATACTAGGTATCTGTATAAACCCATTTGAAATTTAACCTCCAAGGAATTGCTTAAAAATTGTTAACAGAAGTAACTGGACAGACAAGCACAAAATAATCACAAAGAAATCTCGTAACATTAGTTAAGATGTTCATCATTCATAGTCAAAACTTCTGAGTCCCTCAGTCATGCTGTTGTTTATTCCACAAAAGGTGGTTTCTATCTTTTTCGCATTCTTTTTTTCCCCCATAGCTGTCAGCCAGTTAATTTTCCATAGTCTGTATTCTTGCACTCATTTCATTGCTACGTGAAGCCAAACACCACAGCGGTAGCATACAGCATTTTAAGGCACTGCATCTTCGTGGATGGCTTTGTATAGCATGAAGGTAAGTACATGTATTGGTTTTAACTGTTCTGTATCTGGATGTCATGTTCTCGTTCCGGATGTCCGTTCATTCCTTATCATGATAAATTTAAAATGCCTGTACAGAATTTTGCTTGTAAGCCAGCTTTCTGGACCTATCATGCTCGTAAGCAGGAATCTCTAAAAGCTTTAAAAAATTCTACATTCAGCTAAAAAGTAAAAGAAACTACAGCCCCACACATAAACAGATACTTTCGTGATTTCAAGCCCTGCTTTCCCACACTCCACGTGATCAGCTTGTAGAAAACAATAATAGATAATCTCTGCCGTTTTTCTGGGTTTGAATAGATTTCTCACTGGCCTTGTGCCTTTCTCTCTTCCCTCAGGAAATCCTTTTCTTTACACATGTCCAAACTCCCTGTTTCTGCAAGACATTAATTTCTTTTTTTTTTAAATTTAAAATGCCCAGCAAACCAAACAACAAAACCTTAGTCTAAACACTAGCAGAAACCTCATGTTAAAACTCAAATAAACTGCTCTAAATTGCAAGTGCAGGCTCTGCAGAATGGCAAGGGCTGAGGCCACACAGCCTGCTCAAGAAGGGTGCCGGGGGCTCCCCACCCCATTCCTGCCCTCCACAAACCCAGGGGAATAACCTTCTTCTCCCCTGGCCTCTTTCCTCATGGAGGAAGAAATGAAGCTGCAATGGTGGAAAAAATTGGACAAACCATTACTTCCTCCTTTGGCAGTTACAGGGCTAAGGAGAAAAAATCCCAATTGTAACAGCTGTATCCAGTTCCCCTTTCTCCTCACTCACCAACTGTGCTATTACTAAGTGTTAGGGGGGCCTAAAAAAAGTATTTTATAGCAAAGATGAGGTTTATTCATTCTCAACTCACCCACTTGCTTTAATTTTAGTTCACTTGGCTTTTTGACTTCAGCTTAGTGATTCATGTGGGATGCTCATTTGAAATATATGCATGAGGAAAAACCAGATTAACATGCATTTGTTCTGGGAAGCCAGAAGGAGAGGAAGCAGCGTGCACTGGTGGCTTCCCACAAGACCAGCATCAGGCAGGTGGGCTCATTTCCCCTTCCCTAAGTCTACAAGACTTCATGAGCATAGGGTGCAATTCAGGGAATTACAGGAGATTACAGCTCAGATCTGACCTATTGGTTAAAAAGAAAGCATTTTCAGAATAGGGAACACTCCTTGCCCTGCACATATGAAAATAAATAAAGCACCCACCTCCTCAGGCCTACCAACCTGCTTCCCACTGCACTCACCTGCCACTACACCAGGACACAAACAAAATGCACTGGACAACCTACTACCCCTGCAACTGTTCTTTTATTGCCCTGCTTCCTCCTTCAGGTAGGTGAGATGCCAGGAAACACAATGCACTTGTGATGGATCAGGGACATTAAGAAGGGGGCTGTGGAAAGCCCTGAGAAAGAGGGAAGAAGGAAACATCTGTGTGCCTTTTACATTGCTTTCCAGGAGAGGTTGCTCGAACTTCCTCATGGCTCCTGGCTTGAAGCCTGTTGCTCCTGGCACCTGGGTTGTAAGTTCAGGCTGGCTGCAGTCTTGGCTTGATCTCTTGTGCCCTTTAGGGGACAAGTTCAACACCTGAAGTTCAGAGCAGTGTGCTGGGCTGTTCCACAGATTTTCTGCAGCCCAGCTCCTGGAGGGGGGCTCCTTTGGTCCATCAGCAACCCTTTCCAGGCCAGCAGCATTACAAAATGCTGCCTTGTTGCAGACAATCCCCCATCCACTTTTGAGTTTGCAATGTTAAAATATCAAAAAGTAATAAACAATGTTCAAACCCTCCAAAAATACAAAGCATGAGTTCCACTAAATGGATCCACACAGCCAGCCTGGGTTTCAAATAAATACTTTACATTTTTTTTTCTTATAAAACAGAATAATATAGTGTAACAAAATAAATAAATATCTATTATAAATTGTCCCTTTTTGTATTTCTCTTGGAGAAAGTCACAGGAGGTTTCCTTGGAAGCTTGAGGTGCCATTTTAAGAGTTTCTCTCTTATGTGTAGGGTGGGGAGCTTCTCAGGTGTTCAGTGGTGCACCGAGGCTGGGGGACACCGCAGGAGCCCACCTGCCTGCAGCTCCATACTGCCTGCACTTCTTGGCCTTGGTACAGGCAGGAAGTACCTGATGAAAGAGAGGTCGTTGTGTTTATTTCTTCAAAATATATGGATGTTTTAAGTGCGAGGGTAAAGATCCTGGATATTCGTATTGCCAAATCAGTCCTTGCATGTCTCTGGGAGGGGAGACTAAAGTTTTCCCCTTGCAATCCCACCAGCAGTCTTCAGCTTGGACCTAGAGGTATAACGCCCATGGAAGATGTGTTGCATTTCCTCCACTGCTTCTTTTTCTCCAGAATTTTCACCAAAATTCAGGGTGCACGTGCTAGGCATATACTGCAAGGAGGATGAGGAGCCTTCACAAAACTGGTTTTTCTGAAAAAAGTAAAACTGACTCAGATTTTTCTGAAACGATGCCACTTTACTCAGTTTACCCCCACCTCAAGCTTGTATCCTGCACCCCCTGCACTAGGATAGCCTCTGTGGACAACCAGCAGTGCCTCAGCCCGTGCCACAGTGTGGGACCCTGGGCTTCCCTCACAGAGGCACAGTTTTCCTCTAAGACCACATTTTGTTTAAAACACGTTGTCAAAGCTGCTGTCTCTGTAAGCTGCATTGGCTGTGCTGAAGTAGATTATTTTAGGAGCTGCAGAAGACCAGTGCAAGGGTCTGGCCACTATTTGCAAAACTATTTTGTGCATAAATATAGTAGCAAAGTGATGCTTCTGCCACAGTGTGCCTTGTCATTGGCACAGTGAGTGTTTTCTAGCTGCTAGCACTCTTGGGCACCTGTAGGCTGGCTATGCAGAATCAGGTTTCCCCTTCCCAGCTGTCTGGCCCGAGGCTAATTCCTGTGTCCCTCTCCAGCCCAGGTTCAGCCTGGCTTGGGGAGTGTGCAGGCAGCCCTGGTGTGGCTGGGCAGAACCAGGTCATGGTGCTGAGCCCCATGACCTGTGGGGGTGACCCTTGCAGCACCCTGAGGAAAGGCAGACATACCCAGCATGGCCAGGTTGGGTTTCTCTCTGGGTCGCGTAGGTGCCTGAGGCAGGGGTAGAGGAGGCAGGTGAGAAGGAGAAGGGAGGTCAGGGGGACCAGGACCCCCACTGCAATGGCAATGGCCGGTGCCATGCTGCTGTCTGGACCTGTGGGGAAAGCACAGGTACTCAGTTTGTGCATGAAGTGAAAAAACAACCTGAAACCCGTTTCAAACATCCCTTGGCCATTCCCTGGGTGAAATGAGGTGGGTAGGGGTGCTGGGAGCACACTCAAGCGCGATGCACTCAAGTGGCACTGCCAGCAGACTTGCTCTTGGGGTCTGATATTAAGGTCAGGTGTACAGAACCAGCCCCCCTGAGGCCTGATGTCATGGTCAGGCATGTGGAACCCAGCCCCTCTGAGCTACCCAACGCTGGCTTGTCTTGTTGGTGTGTCACACTATGCGACAAGGAACCCTGGCACGAATAGTCCCTCACAGAGACAGGGAGGCTGGGGCACGTCATGGTGGGTAAGGGGACCTGATGAGCAGTAAGACATTATGTGCCATTGACCAGGGCATCTGGATGTTCCACGGCACCTCCTCCATCCCTCCCAAGCCCAGCCACAGCTGCTCTTCCAGGTGCCTTCCCCACCTGCTCCCAACCCTCTGAGGAGTTTTCTGATCTACCCCAGGGGGTGTTTCACAGTTTCTGCCCCACTCCAGAGCAGGAGCAGAGTTACAATACTGACCCTGCTCCAGGCTGTCTGTGGGCAGGACCAGGGTCACATTTAGAGAAGGATGTTGGATCACACAGGTGATGGGGTACTCCTGAAGGGTTTTGGAGAGAGCATGGGTAAAATTGCTGATGACAGTCACAGTCTGGTTGCTGAACTTGATATGGTACTCCCTTGGTTTCTGCTGCAGGATGCTGGGAAGGTGCCAGGATATTTTTGGAGCTGGTTTCCCTGTTGCTGAGCAGCTCATACCCACCATTTTCTGAGAGTCCTCAGCTTTGCCTGGACTGGGTATAAGCTTAGTTTCCACTCTGGGGTCTGAGATGGCTGTAAACAACAAAGTGACAAAATCCATTAGTTTCTGCCCATGTTTGAGCAAAGAGCATCTGTATTCACAATTATCTTGGAGGACAAACTTGCTATCTAATCTTACCTCCTCCCTCCCAAAGCCCCAGCAGTGACAAATAAACATGAAAGTGATCAGACAGCAGTCTGGAAGTGAAGAGCTAGACAAAAGAAAGGGCAAGAGGGCAGAAGCATCTCTTTCAATTCTGTTACTAGCAGCAGCATTCCAACTGAGAAGTGGTGATTATGGCTGAGTTAAAAGCAGAAGGTAGTGAAACTCTGAAATCGTATGTCCTTTTCTGTCTGAAAGAGCTGAACTGCTTGAATGAGTTAAAATTATTCTCCTTTAAAATTAACTGCAGGATTAGCTTTACTGCTGTTTCAGGTGTGTAGAGTTGCAAATAAAAGGACTAAATGCATCTATTTATGCAAGACAGAAGTAGTGAATTTGTATGTGGTTACACCATGGGATTTCACCTGTGGGGGGTTTGTGCTTGTATAACTTTATTCTCTCTTGTAATGGGTTTGGGTGCATCATAGTATCCCTTAAAACTTTCAGTAAAGATCACTTCTTCTGAACTCTCTCACTCCAGAAGATTTGCAGATGCTGTCACAACTTATTCTGCAAGAAGAATGAACTACAGGCATCATTCATGCTTGCTCACACACATGAAGTCTACTTGTTGATTCCTATTTATACAAACTGTGTTTTCAAGGAATAGATAAAGGGGAGAAGTTCGAGAAGTTGTTTTCAACCTGGATAGAATTCCAGGTAAGATCTGAACACATAAGGACACATTGGTCCCATGTGGAAAAATCATCTATTTATCCTTTCAGATAAAATCATACCATAATTTAGGTCCGAAGGGACTTCTGGAGATTGTCTAGTTCAAGCTTTTGCTCAGTTTGATAAGGTTGTTTGTGCAGGCCAGTATCTATAAAAGGGTGCAGTTCAATTTGGGAGTGCAATCCATGGGTTTCTGTGTGGCAGCTCACCAGCCTGCTGCTGTGCATGTGCTGATGGAATAGGGGCCTAAACCACACTCTACTTCTATTCTCTGTTTCTGAGAATATTACTTTTTTTAACCATTTAAGTGCAGTGGCAGTTCTAGTTTCAATCAAGTCTGGGTTGCCATGAATGCCCTCTGATTAAAAAAGTATCCATTACTATAATTAGCAGAACTCCATGTGCATATTACTACTTACATAAGAAAAATAACAGTGGTAAGTGCAATATTTATGCTGAAATTGATTTTTGTCCCAACAGTAGAACATACCACTATCATTTAGCAATCCTGCTTTTAAACAAGCAAACAAAACTTCTTTTTATTCTTCTTAGGAAAACCGATGATTTTTCCTTTTGTGGCATAAACAAAGATTTGCCTGTGAGGTGTAGCAGACACTGCGAAAAAGGGGAAAAGGCTTGTGCCAGATGCATAATGGCACCTATAACCTCCTAGCACAATTCCACATGCACCTCAGGAGGTTGTCTGTGTTCTCCAAGCCATAACTGCCAGAGGGTGGAAGCAAGACTTTGTACAACAACAATTTTTCTGCTTTTTGTTTGTTGTTTGATTTTTTCACAAGCCTGACCTCATTTGCTTACTATGGTTGTGTGAGCCTAGAAAAAATAAGCTTGTATTTCTCATTTTTTGCATCACCCATAGACAAAAACTCAACCCCCACAGAGTTGCTGAAACCGCTGAGAAAAACAAGGAAAGTGTGTAGGGGGATTTCAGTTGGAACTTCTCAAAATCTTCCAAGTATGAAAAGACTAGTGTCACAAACAATTTATGTTTCAATTAATAAATGATCTCTGAACTTCTTTCACTCATGGGATGCATAAAAATAACATATCCACCCACAGCATTAACTTCAAATATTAGATTATGAAATTCAAAAGCAATCAAAGGGAGAAGTCACAGATGTTACCATAGAGGATGAGAAAAATTTCTCAGTGTCTTGCCAGAAACATATGCACTCCACACCTCTCTTCTTCTAACTAAGCAGTTCTCTCTCTTCTCACAATGGACCCCAAGGAATGATCCTGTAGGATCATTCCTAGCTTCTCTCTAGCGAATGTCTGTAATAGATGCACTGTCAAAACATGTAAGTGCTTGCTTTTGCAGTAAACTCCTGCTACACTGTTTGTTAGTATGTGCTGGCTGTTTATGTTTGATGCATACACTTAACTGCTTCTTTTGCCTTCTATCAAATATTTGTTTCCAGTGAAAAAGTCTTTGCGTGAGAGGTTGTGTGCAAGTACTTGCATTAGTCTCTCTTGCAGATCAGTATTGCAGGTGTTCTCAAATTTGAGCTGTCAGCATTCCCAAATATTTGCAAAAGGGACTTTCTGTAATTAGAGGGGGACTGTCAGATCATGATATGACAGCTCTCTATGTTTAAAGGCTTAGCAGTGGTATAGAGAATGATAAAAGTTTGTAGGAATTACAGTGTGCCTCGTGATGACAGAAAGCTTTTTCCAGCCATATGAGTGTTCACCAGCAGCACCGTGCCTTGGTTTCCCTAAGAAATTGCCATCACGTTTTTCCACTGTGCTCAAGACTTCCAGGCAAATGGTGCCTCATCTACAGTGAAGGCAGGCAGTCTCCAAAGATGGCCCAGCAAATGTCCAGGGGATTTTGTGACTCAGCGAGTCTTGCCCATCCTCATGTGGCAGATCCCCCTCTCTCCGTACCTCTCCCTGAATCCTCACCCTGGATTTCATTCTCATCCTCTTTGACAATGAAGGTTGGCAAAATATTTCCAAAGTAAAATGAAGGCGGAAAGGGAGCAGTCTGTTTAAAAGAGACCCATCAAGCTTGCTTGAAACTATTCTGTTCCAAAATAGATTTTGCTGCAGGGTAGGAAATTTCTGCTTCTATCTGGGTTTACTGTTTCCAGCCAGGCAGGTCTGACATCCCTCCAGTCATACCTGTTTCTTTTTTCACAGTTGTATCCAGTTCTTACATGGTTTCACTTCCCCTCATCATGTGGCGATTGTGCCCGTTGGGGAACAGCCGCGCTTGCAAAGGCTGCTGTAATCGGGCAATTACCAGCTTGTAAACTCCCTGGCAGTCCCCTTTTGAGGGCAAAGACATGGCAGCGTTTCATTTTCAACTGGTGACTCTGATTTGCTCACCTTTCCCTGAACCTCTGAGCCTTGGGAGATTCCTGATGGCTTTACTCTCCCTCGTGGGACACCCTCTGGGCTTGTTCAGATGAGTTTTTCCCATCAGTAGGAGTTGGGGAATAAGGAGCAAGACTGTGGCTTTTAAGTAGCATTGTTTAAGTTAGCTTCAATGAAATAACCATATATGAATTAAAATCTTCTGTCAGAGT
Source organism: Oreocharis arfaki (assembly GCA_013398015.1). NCBI lineage: Eukaryota > Metazoa > Chordata > Aves > Passeriformes > Paramythiidae > Oreocharis > Oreocharis arfaki. The sequence continues at coordinate 30,302 of VZRR01005307.1, forward strand.
GCCAAATACTCAGTTTGCTCCTGATGACCTTCCATGGCAGGTTTGATACAGCACGTTACAGGAAGGCCACCATGACCTTGGTGAGGCAGCCTCTGGCAGTGGCCTATGAGCCTATGAGAGAAGTTAAACCTTTCTCGGCTGATGCATTTTCATCTGAGATGCAGGAAGAGTTGCTTGCATGAGTGTGTGTGGCAGTAGAAAAACATCCCTTTTTTTTAAGAGTGCTCTGGTGAAGGATGAACCATAGCCACACGGCTGGTAATTGTGAGAAGGAATCCCCCCACTTGAGTAGAAAAAAAACCAAAACCAAAAATCAAAAGAAATCCCTGTGTTTAGATTTACATGATAAAAAAGAATGGGATCCCTCTGCAAGGGACTTCCATGTTTTTCCTGTAATATATAAGCAGTGTTTACTCTCTGACTGGCTCAGAACTGGGTTTCTTTAGGAACTTTCCTCTTGATATATGAAATACTGCATGAATTTCTCATAATTTCTCTTTTCTGCCCTAGGAGTTTTCCCAAAAGATGAGAAAAAGAACATTTGCTCCAGACTTGGTTTTCCCTTGTATTTTCCACCACCAGCTCCTTTCCCCTATAAGTTAGGAGCTTCCTTTCTCCACACACAGGACTCTAGAGACATGTGTGTGGACATACATGTCTGTGTCTTTGTCAGCAGAAGGTCTTGGGTTAAACAAAATACTCTCCAGGGGTCATATCACCAGTGGCAGGTAACAGACACTGATTACCTCCACATGGGATATGATCTTTGGCCAATGTCCCCACAGCAGTCTCACCCATGAGAAAGCTGGGAGCCAACAGGGTGTCCTCACAGCATGTTTAATGTCTCAGCTTTCTCAGCAGCTTTCCTTAAAAGATAAGCAGCTTGTCACTCTTGGTTCTTTTGTGTTCATCTATTTATTTCAGGTTGCACTTGCTTGTTGATGATTTCCCTATGGAGGTGACAAATACTGCCATCTTGACTCATGATTTGTTTTGACTCTCTTCTTTAAGCTAGTTGATGCGGACCTGCTCAAGATACTCATGTGACAAATCCCACAAGCTGTACAGTATTTAAGCCTTCTTTTTTTTCTTTTTGCATCCTTTTCCTGACCCCAGCCCAACTACTGTTATTTTTACTCTAGCTTCAAAATGAGCTTCCAGCTATTCTGGTCATGCATGTGCCTCTTTGCCTTTTGAACACTTTGCAGTTTTTTAAAAACCAAATGCAGAGCAAGTTAAAAATTGCCTGATTTCCAGGATTAGGACGTAAGAGCAGCAGTGAAAGGAAGCATAGGAGCACGGGGTTTGTGGCTGTGGCCAAGCAGCTGTCAGCACAGCATGGGGCCAGGGAAACTTGGGGGAAGTCATGGGTTACGCATCAGTTTTGAATCTCTCTGTTGCTGACTTGAAAGGGAAGAAAATTAAAGAACTGTTGAATGCTGGTTTCCCATCAGAGGTAAAACCAGAGAGGGAGAGAGAGCCAGGGAGAAAGCTGAACCATTTTTCCTGCATCAATGTAGCAATGGTAGGGAAGGTTTTTCACAGCAAAAAGGACTTGGTCCTCAGATGAGTGCCCGTACACAATTACAGTGCCTTACCATAAACCTTGAGACACATCCTGCCGGTGACAGCCCCCGAGGGAAACGTGTTGAAGATGCATTTATAGCATCCTTCATCTTGGAGGGTGACTCCATGAAGGGAGATGGCCGAGGCTTGTAACTCGCTGTGGGCAAAGCTCACATGGCTGACGTAGGCTTTGGCTATCTTTTGGCCGTTCATTGTACTGTAAGTTGCTATGTTGTCTTCAGCCCCATCTGTCTCCTTCTGCCAGGTCACCTGTATCACATCTTCCTTTGTGACTGACCGGCATGAAAAAGTAACATTTCCTCCTGCCTGGACAGACTGGACCTTTCTGTTCATCACCTGCACAGAGGCTGGGGGAGAAGCAGGTGCCACACTCAGCATTTCTCATGCTCTTCGGCAGCCCAACCCCAGCAGAGGCCCCCGCAGCCCCTCACCCTCATTTCCAAACAGAGCAAGTGTGGAGGATTTCTCTATCCCTCCATCCAGGGAAAGATTGAAAATGCAGCATTAAAGAAATACCCAGAGCGTTTCACTGGACCTGCCACCTCTCACGCCAAGCATCTCGTCAGCTTGATACCTGTGCTGCAGAGAGCACCAGTGAGAAAGGCAGCTCTGGTGTTGTGAGCCGCCTATTTGTCTGCTAGGACTGCTATCCCACGGGCACCCACAGAGAGGTTCCCTGAACTTTCAGCCATGCTAATGACCAAACAGCTGGTGGCCCAATACCACCCTCTTAGCTGTCCTGTGGCATGGGGTGAAGCAAATTGGTAAAACTGCTAAAAATTATGTGCCCCACTATACATCATGTATTCACATTTGTCAGAGACTGGCAAAGAACAGAAAACCCGGAGGAAAAGGCAAGGTAGGGAGGACCTGAGGCCAACTACATCTGTCCTCTTATCTCAGCACCAGTCATGCTGCTGAGAAGCAGCTGCAGAAGAGACCCTACTGAAAGCCCACAGGCAGAAAACTTTCACAGCATAAATGCCATGGTATTAAAAGTCTCCACAGAAAAGAAGAAAACAATCAGTCTCCTCTTCCAATTTGTAGACATGAAAAAATTGTTAAGGGTACAGGCAACAGGAATATGACAGCTCAGCTCCACAGTTCTCTTGGGGTTATAGTTTTCAAAGTTTATTTGTGCATGTCAGCATGGGAAGGGAGGTATCAGCACTAACAGTTGCAGCACTGAAAACATAATTCAATTTACAAGAAAGGGAAATATCTTTGCAGACTTTAAGGAGGAGTGAGGCTGTCTGCAGTGCCCAGAGGTACACTAGGTTAACCCACTTGACAAAGTGCTCTGAGATTCTGGTTGTGACTGTGGCCAGGCAGATTTCCACCAAAGACCAAGAAGCCAGTTGCCAAGCTGTGCCAGTCACTTTGCTTTCCAGATCTCAGCAGTGCCATAGGCAGACTACAAACCATGATCATGGAAGCTAGTTTGAATCTGGTTCAGCCTTTTCAACATGATTTTAAAATGCAAAACCAGTGTAATACACCCACGCTTTTGATGGCCTGAGCAGATACCTTTGAGCATGGATTGCCTGCTTTATAATTTACCCATTGTAATAAATTTATATGTCTCTCTGGAACTTATAAAAACACTGGTGGTAAGTTAAGAAGTGGATGCTGTCAACACAACCAGCAGTGATATGTCTGAAGCCCCAGGTAAATAGTACAGTGCCACAAGTACCGTGTCACCAGTGGGCTTGCCCCACTGGTGCAAGGAGGGTGCAAGGTGGGGACGGCAGCACCCAGCAACACAGGAGACTGGCACTGAGGTCCCTATTAATCATCCCTAATGATTAATTATCATCATTAATGTAATAATGACACAGACACCCAGACAGACAGGGGAGTTACCTGGAGCAACGGTCCAGATGCTGGAGAGGAGCAGGCAAGTGACCATCATTATCTTAGCTGTGCTCTCAGTGAGACGAGCGACTGATCCACTGAGTGCTACTTCCCTTTTTTATACGCTTCGTTCTTACTCTTGGGACATTCCCTCCATGCAGCTACAGTAAATGGCACCGTGTGAAAACCTCCTGCCTGTATGGCACTCAACTGAATTTTACAGAACGTAACAACAAATATCAGAGTCAGAAACTCACGTTTTTCCAGCTGTGCTGCTAAGCAGACAGGGGTACTGGGCTTTTCACAAGCATTTTGTCCATAAGGTTGGGTTTTCATAAGCGCCTAAACACAAGCACAGATTTCTAAACTGGCTCAGCACCCCGCATCTATGGATTGCAGGAGGAAAGGCCACCCTGGCCCTGACCTGGGCTCCGAGAAAGGCCGTGCTGCAACGAGTAGTGCAAATGTCCCTACATGTTACTCAGAGGACCCAGTTAGGGGTCTGCACTGTTCATGTAAATCAGTGAAAACCCAGGAGCTGCTGATGCTTCTGTAATGCAACCCTTCTTCTAGGTTAAGGAGACCAAAGCAAGCCAAGAGGCGGACTCAGGGCCTAGCTCATGTGTTGCCGCAGGGAAAGAGCAGAGCTTTGGTCTCACCTCTCCTCCATTAAGGTTCCCTCCATCTCCACAGGTTCATGATCCTTCTGCAGCCCTGTCCCTTGGAAAGACAGGGTTGCCCTTCTGCAAACACACCCCTTCCTCTCCACCATCACCTGAGATGACATAAAAATAGGTCACACAACTTTTTTGAGTCATTGTTTTTGTGCCTTTTTGCTTTGTCATGCGTGTTATGTCTGTGTTCCCCTTTTTGTGTGGGTTCTGATCACATTGCTGAAACCAGCCGAGCCCTCCGCCCACAGGTGGCTCCCCTATGGCACAGAGGGGCAGCCAGACTGCGAGACCTCCTTTGCTAAGCAAACTTCTACTGGTAAATTGTGTTTCACATTTCTGATTTCTGATGAGGTGGCTTACATTTTTGCAAATTCTTACTACTCCAAATGACTATGATTGCAAATAAAATATTTTCTCTCAGCTGAGTGGCTGCACAGATTTGCCTTGAATTATGCAAATCAATTGCAAGCCAGCAGGCCCAAATCATAAAGTGACACAAAAAATTCTCAAACATGCTTTCACATTTATGGTTCCTTCTCTCCTTAGTGGTAACTAATATGAAAACAGAAACAGTTCAGGTATCCTCTTATTAGTACTCCTCTAAAGAAACATTTTGGATGTGCTTTTGAGTAGGTTCAAGAATTCATTCCCATAAGTCTGCGAAATGCAATTGCTTCATATTATTGTCTTTTTCCTTTGAGGTATCTCATTTTCCTTTCATTGAGTTATTTTCATAGTTGCACTTTCCTGCAAAATTTCTGGAAGGGCATTCTGGCCTGATCAAAATGTGAAATCGCCACTTAGCGATCATAAAATGAACTGCACTTGATTTGAAAAAGAATTGCAATCCCAACTGGTATGTAGGAAATATTCTTGTCAGCTTTAACCACCTTATTTTGTTCCAGAAACACTCTAATCTTCCAGAACCCTTAATAACTGTGTGCTGCTGCTGGAGGAAACACTTTTCAGTGAAGAGCAAACTTTCAGTCTTAGCAAAGGACAGAGGTGGCTATGCCGGTGGGAGAAATTTGTTGGCTTTAATTTGTTACAGCATCCGTGGTGAGACAGAGCCATGTATGCTAGCTGCTCCTTCCAAGCTCTGCCTTTTCCCTGACAGCTCCTGGTGCCACAGGGAACCCGAGCATGCAGGGACCTCCCTAAAAACCTTCATGAGTTGGCGTTTGCATGAGCATCCAACTGCTGCAGCATCTGTTGGGCCACTCCCCTTTCTCCAGGGACCAGACAACATCAGCAGTTGATTAATTACTTTAAATAAAACATTTTACTCATAATGTGAGATCCTTTAAACCAACCACTTATTTAAAATTTTTGAGTGTATCTTTAAGTGCATGTATTCCTGCTCTGTTCATCTTTGCATAGACTTTTGGTGGATTACAGACCTTCTCCTTCCTTGTCAGTCAGATCCCATGCTCTTCTGATTCAGTTGCACAACATCCTCATTTCTGAGAACTGCACACCATACCTGAAGGTCAGTCACATTCCAAAGACAGTGAAAGCTTGTGGATAAATTAGGCAGAAGTAGTTCTGCAACTACTGCTTGAAAAACACGGTCATTTGTATTATCGTCTTCCTTTCAGTTTCACCAGGATGTTCTCTTTAGCTCTGAGTAAATTGAAAAAAGGACATACAAGAATTGCACAGTCACCAAATGCCAGCATTTCCCCACAGACAAAGTGACTAATGAAATTAATAACTCACATAGTTGAACTTCCAGAAAACATTGCCAAGGGCAGTCACTCAGGCACAATTATAGTCTAAAACATTGGGTTGTCAACCACCAGTCTAAACCACTGTTTTTTCAACCATCCAAGCCCAGGTTAACAACTGGACAGCTGCCTACCTTGTCAGAAGTACTCAGTGCTACCTCTCAAGACATTGCCTGTAAAGAGAACAAAACAGATGTAGAGGGTTTCATCCACTTCTGAATTGCAGTGACTTTTGATTCTTCAGCTCTGTTGGGTAGCACTGTTGGGAAGCGGCTTGTCAAATGCAGTTGAACAGGCCTGCAACTTTATAACATGTTTAAGCAGTGCCTGCATATGGCAAAGCACTCCACATCTCAGTTGAGTTTGGAGAGCTGCAGTACACTGAGGTAAAGACAGCAGCTGCATTTGCCAACATCTGCTCCAGCCTCTGTCATTGCATCAGGGCAGGCTGTGGCAGATCAAAGCCAAGGGATGCTGCAGGACCAGGTGGTGCTCATTTGGGCAGGGTTACAGACAAACTGTTGTGTTTGCCACAAGTTTCAGCTCAGAGGACACAAGGGTAGTTTGTACACAGACACAGCTGTTTATCCTTGTCATGTTTGAATTGGAGGTGTGTGATCTGTGATTTCTCCTCAAACTGGACTCCCTCCCTCTGCTAACACACTGCTGTCAGCTGCAAGTTACAGCTTCTGTAATCTGGTGCTGCCTTGCCTAGTGAAGTGCAAAACAGAAACAAAGGAGGAGGCTGCTTAACGGAGACATAGTTCATGGTGGTGTACCTCTATCTGCAAAACCACATGTTCCCAGGGGACAGTACATGTTCTTAAAGTGTCCTGTTAACTGCCTGACACTTCTTGCCTCTGAAGTTTGATGAAATTGCTGCAGACACTTGAAGACTTACAGAGATTTTATTTTTCTTTTCTGGCAATGTACCACAATTACAGTGTGTTGACTAAGACTTGATTCCTCCCCAGCCAACTGTCCCTGCAAATTGTATTTCTGGTTCTTCTATTTTTCTTCTTCCTTGTAGCTCAGGAGAAAAAAAAAAGGATGAAAGGATAATAATTTTTTTTAAAAGGACAAAAAGGAGATGAAGAAGCACAAAAAGACGGCCCTGGAACACTTCAGTAGCAAAGACTATGCTTCACTGTGGTTTGAAGTGTTTGTTTTTTTACCATTCAGTTAGTCACAGCATTTCTCAGAAGAGCAAAATGGCTAGGCATGTGGTTTCCTCTTGCCAAAAGCACCCAAAGTTGCTATTTCAGACTACAGAACCTAGAGAGAGTCCATTCTGTAACACATTAGTCACTTTGTGGAGGCCACCAGCTCATCCCAGCACCCCAGGAAACGACATCACTCACCCATTCCACTGTCTGCCTCTCCCACCCCCACTTGTTAATGTTTGCCTACAGTGGAGGCATTGGGGTGGGTTTTGGTTTTTTTAGGTGTGCAACATCTGAGTGCTTCATATGCTTAGAGTGAGATAATGAGCTGCTTTGGTCACTGAGTTTCATTCTGTAACACAGCCACTACAGAAAACAACTCAGCAAGCAAGGAAACCACACCAAAATTGGCTACCAAGGGTGCAGAGATCCAGTGGAAGGATGGGAAACTGCCTACCAAAAATAAGGTAGGTCCAATACCATTTTATATTTAATTACAAAACAAGAGGACTAAAGGAGTGATAATGAGAGATAATGAGCTGCTTTGATCACTGAGTTTCATTCTGTAACACCAAAAGTACAGTAAACAATTCAGTCAGCAAGGAAACCACACTAAAATTGGCTACCCAAAGATACAGAGATGCAGTGGAAGGATGAGAAACTGCCTACCAAAAATAAGGTAGGTCCAATACAATTTTATATTTAATTACTAAACAAAACCATTAAGAGAGTGATTCCAAAACACCAACCTGCAATGAATCAGCCTCAAGGGATCATGAAAGGCACCATGAGGAACTTCTTGATTAACAAAACATAATTTAGAAAGCAAATTAAGGTGAAAAATATAATTCTTAGTATGTCAAAGAGTATTGCCTCAGGACGATGTTTAGAGAGGTGATGTCGTCTGTAAGCTCCCAGCACAGAGAGTCTGCTGAAGGGAGGAAGGGAGTAAGGGAGGGAGGGAGGAAGGGAGTTCGTCCTAGTGAGGAACAGAAGGAACAGAGAATACTTGTGATCCACTCCAAGTTTCCAGGCAGGAAAACTACACTTAGAGGAGATTCACCTTGCTATCTCTTATCTGTTGGTACCATGTCTCATAAAGACAAGCTTTTATATACACTATATAGAAATAGACTAAATTGTACAATATATTTAAATGCTGTACATGAGCTATGTAAGTATCCTATAGTTATGTACCGCAGTGGTTAGGAATAGATTGTCTCCTAAGGAGCTATAAAGACAGAGGAGGATGCTCAACAGGAACCACCCAGGACAGGTGGAAAATTCCCTTTCTTTTCCACTGTCTTCTTGATAGGTCAAAGAAAAGGTCATGCAACCTCTGAGTACCATACTGACTGCTTACTTGGTCTTAAGGAGCTCAGATGAGACACTCCATTGCCAAAATTGAACGTTCCTCTTGTTTCCAAAGAGAATGCATCTCTCACATCTCTGCAGGTCTGTGGCCAGATGTCTAAGTTGTGACCACATTACCTGGCCTTGAGGAAAAGGGTAGAAGTCCTCAAAGCACAAAGCCTTGCTCTCAGAAGCAGTTTGAGTCAAGGCAAACAAAGTCTGTGTGAAACTGGTGGGTCCTTGCCTGTGGCAGCAAGGAGCAGTGATGAGCCCGTGTGCCTTAAGGGTCCCAGGCCCAGGCTCTCAGCTCCCAAGCTTGCTGAATCTCCACTGCTTTAAGCGGTCTTGTCACCCTTATATGTGGAACTTGTGTTGCTTTTGAAATAATTCTTGACTGCTTTTTAGGATCAGGAATAAGAACAGAATTCTTTATAAGAACCTTGCAAACAAGGTTGTTGTAAAGCAGATTTTTCCTGCTAGCTTGATGGGGTCATGAAACCCATATCCCCCATCAGAGGGGAGGGCCACTGCCGTAAGAGACATAACTGGCACGGTGCTGTGCCCCAGTCTGTGCTCATGCAGCTCCACACCCTGTTTTCCTCACTTTCAAAAACTCTAACAAACCACTGCCAGAAGTCATTCAGGGAGAGCACTGATCAGCTGCCCTTGCATGGCAGAGAGCAACTGCAATTCATCTCACTCAAGCTGCTGTTGATGAGCCGGGCCAGCTTGGGGTGATTTTTGCATAGCACATCTCTCCTCAGTCATAGCTGCCCCATTGCTGACAAACCTGTGTCTTTCAGAAAAATCATAGACCTTGCAGAAGTTCAGAGGGATGGAGAAATGACGAGGGTGGGGTTTTTGGTTTGGTTTTGGTTTTTTTTTCCCAGAGAAACAGTCATTCCTATGCAGTGACTCAGCATCCTTGCAAAACTCTGGTGCTGCAGAGGTCCAGTCCTGGCCACCGCTGCTCTCCAGGCAGTGTGAGAGGCAGAGACTGAGGGTCAGCTTGGAAAGGCTCCTCTGCTCCACAGCACAGGGCCAGCTAAAGGGAAAGCTCAGGTTACAAAACGAAGTTTATATGTATCTTGTAACAGGCAGCCTGTCCACATAAAATTCCTAAGGAATGAGGCTCATACAGTTACATCATCCAGCTGTCAGCATCTCTCCTGAGTAACTTTAACTAGATCTGGGAAAAAATCAAATTAGATGTGCACCTAGATGAGAGAGTGTCTATAAGTCTTGAGAAAATTGGCAGTCAGTTGGAAGAAATATCCTAAAATTATCACTCCAGTGAGACAGGCAGGCAAAGTTCATCAGCTTCAGACGAATTATCCCACATGTAGGTAAGAGCCAGCCATGTCTGGTGGGGTCCAAGGGAGGAGGGCCCAGAGTCAATTACAGGGGTGGCAGCAATTAAAATGTACCGAAGTGATGGGGTTTTCTTTGCCAAGTAGCCAGCCACAGAACAAGGATGGAGCTTTTTCCTTGGCTGGATGTGGGGGTTTTTGAGAGTTTGGCAGTTCTGTGTCAGAGGTGGTGGGTTTAAGGAGTCAGGTAAGAACTGGATATTTTTGGAGGAAGGTCCAGCTATTTCTGGAGCAGCAAACTCTTGTTGTGGAGCACCAAGTTAGATGGAGACAACAGCTGTGGCAGGCCCCTACTGAAGCCCTCCCTCCGGAAGGCTGATGCTGTCATGCCCCACAGCAGGTCAGAGGAGCTTCATACTTCTGGAAGCAGGTGAGGCTGGCATCACCCCTTATTAAGGTGGCTCTGTGTGACCTTGCCAGCAGCATCCCACTACCTCTCACCAGGAAGTCCTCCTTCAGGGACAGAAAGGGGTATCCACTGCCCTGTCTCTTGGCCCTTTGGCAGCTGGGTTGAAGTAAATTCAGACTGAAGGCAACCTTAGTTTCAGGTGTGCAAAGCAGACCTAACACAAACTCTAGCTCTTAACAGCAGCTGCTGGGAGAAAATGTTGCAGACCCTACCATTTATCTGTAAACTCTGCTGCTCCCTCTGTAATTAATTTCTTGACTCTTCCCTTCTTCCTATGCATTCCCAAGTCTGCCATTTCATCCCTTCTGTTTGGAGTGTTTGCTTTTTGGAGGCATTTCTATATTTGGTTTGACCGCTTCCCGAGCATGACAGCCTCTGTAGCCTGTAACACAGTTCATGCAGCTTCTCTGCAAACAGCTAAGTGAAACTATGGGAAGAAAGAAAAGGAAATCTGCCTTTGTTCTCATTTTAATGAGAGTCATGTTTGTCCTCTTTCACGACTGCTGGCCAGAACTATTTCCTAGCATTTTTACTAATAAAAGCTATACTTATAATTGCCTCAAAAATACTCTGCCCAGTAAGAGCCAGCACTTCAGAACCCCTCTGTGCCCACAGGCACCCTGGGCTCCCTTCTCTAACTGCTGGGGCCCTGCCTCAAAGAGTCAGCATGTCTGTAGCATGAATGCAGATTCTGAGAAAGGCTTTCAGTTCTCAGACCATGCGATGTATATTCCCTGCAGGATTACATATGACTGACAAAATAAGAACTTATCTAAGATTTATGCATCAGTTCACAGATCTAATTTGCTATAGGAACATATGCTATTTACCTTTTGACAGTCCAGGGGAAGAGCAACCCAACAGCCTTTTCATCTGAGCAGGGGATTAAAAAATCAGAAGCCAACTGAATATAAACAAGAAAAAGTGGAATGAATAGAGATCAGGAAAAAAAATTCTTATATCAAACTCACAATATCTGACAGCTACAACAGACTCTTAATGTGAGTTATGTGTATTATAAGTACATATACATATTTTATTTTAGATGTAGCTCATAGGACTTCTATTGAATTGTATGAAATGGTCACACCGGCATCTCCAACTAAGCTAGAGGATTTTATATCCACTATAGGCAAAACTCCATTTATAATTCAAAGAAAACCAGGTAGGCAGCCTGGAATGAGGTAGTATTACAGCTTTATTTTTATACCCAGCTGTAATGAAAGCTATCTAAATTCTCCCACTAAACAGAAAACTGGGAAGTTCACTACTGTTTGCAAAACTTTCTGCTACTCTTATTAAGAGCATCAGGGACATCTGCAGAAAGAAATTATTCCAGATGAGTTGCGGAACTTACCTAAGTTTTTAAAAGAAATGAGAGCTAAGAGCACACATTTAGCAAGGAAAGTATCAACAGCAAAAAAGAATGGTGGCATTACCTGTTTACTTCAGTCCTGGGAAAGAAAAAAAGTGCAAATAAGAATTAGAGACTGATTCATAATGTACCTCCACCAGCAAGTTGTGTGTAATTCCTAAATTCATATGATTTGGCAGCTTTATATCCCTTAGAACATTTTTATTATATATATAAATCTAGCATATAAATATTAACACTACATTGTAAAATGTTTGTTACTTACCGGCCTTTTACAAGCGCAAAATTTTAAACTATAAGCAACAGTTCATGCCCCAGAAAGCCTAGTTCTTATTACCAAGAAACTTGCTAACAGCAACCTGAACATAATGTCAGGCTCTTAAACTTGCCAAATAATTTCGGTACTTACACCTGCAAGTATAGTGTTCTGATTGAACCAGTAAGGATTACTTCAACTGCCAGAGATCAGATCTGCTAGCCTTGCGCTCACCCCCATGTGTTTGCACTTTCTGTCACACTATCGCTATGTTTTTCTTTTGCTTTTTCCCGAGACATGCTAAAGGTCAGATTGATGGAGATCATTTGTGAGAACATGAGACTGGTTCTTTCCTATCTTTTCCCAATATTTACTGCTGACTCACCCACCTAGAGCTATTTAATATGGACAAGCCCAGAAAGGCTGATTGCTCCTCCAATCCACAAACTTTGCTGCTGTACTGCCAGGGTTACCCCAGGGAACAGAGGCCGTACTTCCCAGGAACAGTTAAATGCTGTAACACCTGCCAACAGCTGCCACCCTCCATCCCTGGACCTATGATTTGTACCTCTCCAATACCCTGTGGCAGGCCCTGCTTCTGCAACCCCCAGAGCACGGCTGGGTGCCTGCCAGGGGCTGCCTCCTGGGGAGAACAGCAGCAGAGAAGCTGCATAAAGTGCCTTGTCCAAAAAGCTGGAGAAGGCATCTCCCTATGGGTTTACATGTGCCCACAGATGGCAGTGGGAAGTGTTGCGGAAATGAGGACCATGAAGCCCCAGATCTGCCTGCTCACCCTTATTTCCATGCCCTAGGTGGAAAGTGCCCGTCCCCATCCGGAGAAAAAGATACTCCCACAAGCAAAGTAAGTAAAGAAGCTGCCTGAGCCCGCTGGGGGTGGTGTGGCATGGCATGAATGGGGACATAGGGGAGCCCTCGGCATCACTGCAGAGGCAGCTGGCAGGCACAGCCATGGGCCCCAGCCATGGCAAGGCATTTTGCATCCCAGTGGAGGGAAACCTCCTTGCGTCTGGTGGGGAATACACTGCCCTCTGATGCCCCACTGCGCTGGATTACTCGGGGGCTCTTTGGTCTTTTTTGTCTCCAGAGAAGGCAGCAGGAGGGGGCAGCCATCCCCTCTAGCTATGGAGCCACAGGTGCCTCAGCCACTGCCTTGCAGCTGCCTCCTGCCATGGGGCACTTGGCCCTTGTATGTCACAGCCAGACCTGCAGGCTTGCAAGAACTTGAACCACAGTGGGGGAACCTCTGCTGTGCCCCTGCTTCTTCCCCTGCAAATGAGGTGGAGGGCTGCTGAAGCAAGTGGGCTGCCAGCACAGCACAGCCTACATTTGCTCACACACCAGCCCCCGTTCCCCATGCATGAGCACGGTTTAGGACTTTCTCTAAACAGATGTCAGTATGAGGTGTTCTCCTAACAAAATAATTTCTGCATATTGAATATGAAAATAGGGAAGACTCTGTGATAGCCAGGATCACATGTGCTTATGTGAATCAGGAGGTCTTGGTTGGCTGCTGCCTTTTCCCTCCTGTGCGTAAAGCCATTCATGTAGCAAAGGAACAATACTTTTACCACTTTCATAAGTTGAAGTATTTGCAAAAACCCTCTTCTTGTTAGTCAGGCACATTGGCAATTTCATGGCAGTGTTAAGGCAGCACAATAATGTTTGAAAACACCATCAATTCTCTAAGATGGCAGCTTTAATGCAATAGAGAGACTGACGGCTCTCCTGTCAGGTTGCATATAAGGATGCTTAAAAAGCCCTGTTATCTTAAGCAAAAATGAAAGTTCAGCTCTGAAATTTTACAGGAGAAATCTGCTCTATCCATCTCAAAATGAGAACCAGCCAGACTGATAAAGACAAGGCTAGGACAAAACAGGATGTAGAATGACAGACCCCTGCCACTTAGATGTTTATGGGACAGAGAGACAAATTTCTGGAAAAGCTCCAGACTGCCAAACCTGTGCACACAGACACCCAGCACATGTGGCACATCACGTAGTGCCTCTGTGCCCAGAACCCAGCCAGCAATCCCAGGCAGAATTAAGGCTGCATTGGTCATAAAGCTAGAACACAGCCAGAAAGCAAGCAAGAACTTTCTAAGACAGACATGTAAAACTGATTTCAGTTAATTAAATGAAACAAAAACAAAACAAAAAGAAAAACCCAAGAAGATTGCACATCTAGGTTTAATTAAGGTCAGTGAGAAGTGTTGTGTGACACAAGTGTGTGTAAACTAGAGAGAAGATAAATCTTGGAAAGCCGTCAGATTTATTTAGGTCTCAGAGGTTCAACCCTTTTCCCTACTATTATCGCACAAGTTCATGCTTTTGCACAGCCTATGCTCAGTCTCTAGCTGAGTAAATCCTGTTCTGGCAAAAATCCTTGCCTTGTGTTGCTACACCAGAGGATGACAATCACATGTGTTTTCTTTCTCTTTCCTCAGCACAGACCTGCAGCTATCCACCAGGGACCATCAAGGTAAAGACTAAAACTGATTTTTCCCCCCCTCCTGCTCTCTGGGGCAACTGAGTCCAAAACACCCACATATTAGAAAGACAAAGTGTCCATCATGTTCCAGCAGAAGGGAGAAAAGCCCATGATCAGACTATTTGCTTAAGATGCAGAAAAACACTAGTTTAAACCTGTGTACAAAATAAGTGTATGCACACACCACTGTAACACTGATATGCAGCCCCACTCTTGGGCAGCCAGTGGCCAAACAGACTGCAGCGCACACACATAATTTCTGAGGCTGAGTGTAATGTTGTCCAGCCCAAATCAGACAATTCAGGAGGCTGAACCTTGTGATGATGTCCTGGGTGAATGTCCTCAGCCACCGCACAACTCATGGCTGCAGGGGTTCTTCTCTGTCCTCCTCCTCCTCCTTCCCTTCTCCACTCAGCTCTTTGGTAGCCAGCAGAGCCTCTCTTGACTACTGGCATGTTTCCCCAAAGAGTTTCAGTTTCAGCATGACATTTTCTAAAAGTCATTTAAATGGGCTATTGCCAAGCAGGTTTAGTAATAAAGAAATCTTCATTTGAAAAACAAAGGGAGATTTAATACTTTGAGGCTTAAAGGGTTTGGCTAATCTTTGCTCTATAAAAAAATAGCAGATGTGTCAACAAATGGCTAAGTCTCTGTTGGAAAAGAATAAGGTTTCCCTTTCCAGTGTCTCACTGCCTCTAGAAGGAAGAAAAGAAAGAAAAAAGATCCCCACAAAACCAAACATGCCCTTTCAGGTTGCATATATAGCTTCTGATAAAACAGAATGGAGCAAATAGTTGCATTGCAATGAAGGAAAGACTGGTAAGATTAACACATTGCCCGTTCATCTTACCTCCCTGCTTTGGGGTTAGCTTTAGCAGTTCTGGCAATGCACCCCACCGTAATTTAAGAGGTAAGTCTATAACTTGGTGTGCTCCCTGCTTCTCTGCCCAAACTCATCCTGGAAGGCAGGGGTGGGGGAATAGCCGCTTCTCAACTGTTGCACTTCACAGTCTTATGGGGTTGTTCATCTGTGGTTGTTTGTGTGTATTAGTATGCTCGGCTCTGAGAGGCAGGAGCTGAGTACCTGTGGTTTTCTGCCTCTACTTTGTAAATAGTTCATTTCAGCAGAGAGAAAGTGAAGTTGCCTCTTGAGTCCCTGATGATGCCATCACCAGAAGCCCTATGAACCGCAGAACGAAATGCTGCATTTTAGCAGCCTAACTGGGTTGTTTTGTGGGGTTTTTTTTAATAAAGATGACATCAGTAAAGCAAAAGGTGGTGCCCAGCAGATAAGTGGGTGTTTAGCAGAAAATTTTGAAGAAAGTGGGCAAGATGACAGAAAAAGATGTGATGAAATGAGGTCATCATTTGTACCTCTGAGTGTGGGATGGATTGTGGGGGAAGAGGAGGGGGTGGAACTGTAATGGGGAATCTGTCAAGTAGCTGTCTGGTTTTGAGAGTTTTTGGTGTCCCAAGGAAAAGCCCCAGAGTGTGGTTTGAAGACAGTCTTGGCAGGGCTGTTAGCGCAATAGGAGAGATGCTCCTTCTGAGTGTTAAACTGGGCCTGTGAATAATGGAAGTTTTCACACTTGCTCCATCGGCATGTGGGAGAAATCATTCCACCTCTGCACTGCAGTCTCCCTACTGATAAGAGAAGGTGGATGATAACAGCCTTTCAAAACATGATGACTGGAAGGATTCTGGAAAATGTGACTCAGAGCAAGTCTTGGTTAGACCTATGTGTTTGAAGGGACAAGTGGTGCTCCAGACTTCACCCAGTGGATTGAGAGCCACTCATGAAAATTAAGAGCCTACCTGTTCTCATTTCGCAGGTACATTAAGGGAAATACTGTTATCCTCCCATCTTTGCAATCATGACTAGGGGAGGAGAGAGCCATACACTTGATGATAAGCAAGTCTACCCTGACTGTTCTGCTCCTTAAAATTTCTTGTAGTTCTAAATCTCAAAACTTCGTAAAACCTCAAATCAAAAATCAGAATTTATTTTCAGTGAAGTGTCCTCAAGGTCTGGAGATCTTTCACACAAAGCAGACTCTAAACAGACAACATGATTTGCATAAACTTGGAAAATCCAAGGCAAATTCTGCAGGAATTTTGTTCTAACAATATTGTCCTGCTTCTACGCTTAAAAAATAAAAGCTAACCCTTTGGGGTTTTTAACCCATGAAAGAGAGATGTCTGTTCCCTTAAAGAGTGTGAAAGGTCACCGTGAACCCAGCAACACTCACTCAAAATACTGCCACTACTGCAGACAACAGAGGATACCACTGTGAAGCCGGTACTTACTCACTGGCTTCAGTACCCAGTGCATTCAAATCAAGAACAGAAGGGCAAACAAATTTTTCACTTCTGGCTCCAAGCACTTAATCAGTGCATACTGTCCTTCGAGATTTAATGAGTCATCCTGCTAGCTATTTAATAATCACCAACAGCCCATTAGCAAACACCTTCGGGATGCGAAAGGAGGGACAAGTCTAAACAGAGTTGAGAAGGCATTTGCCCACACAATCTTACCTCCTCCTTCACTAATGGGTCTTCTTTCCCTCCCTATGTTGTCAAGGAGAGCATCAGATGAGGGCTGCTGGGGAAGGGATTAGCCATCACTTCATCTCTGGAGAGGCCAGGGCCTCTTCCAGGACAGTGCATCTCCTGCACAGCCACATGCACACATGCACCTGGAGTCTTAATTGCCTTCCAGACCCCACAGTCTCTCTGTCAGCTTGCTGTGACTCCTGTCCCTCCCCTTCTTCTGTTTTCTTATGCTTTTTACTCTGCAAGTCATCTTGACCCCCTTCTTTCAGTTCCTCCCCTAAACACCCCATATTAAGTCTCGCTCACCCTTCACAAGCATTGATAAAATGTTCCACGTAACTTTCCCTTCTTGCCTATCAACTCCCATTCCCTGCCTGGGTGGATGTCACAGGGATGATCTCTCTCTTGGGACAGCCCTTGGGGGAGCCGGGGCCCGGGATCATTCAGGCTCCCCGGCTCCATTTGTGCTGCTGTGCTCCCTCGTGTGGTGATGAGCTTTCACCATGTCACCACCGCTAGGCTGGGCCGTGGGTTGTTGGGCTCTCCAGGTGCGCAGCCACAGCCTGGACAGCTGGGAAGTGACTGTGGATTTACAATCCCTTCTCAGAACTGCATGGATTAGTTAACAGCACTGCATGAATATACAGGCTGCACCAGATCCGCTCATGTCTCCAAACTTCTTCACGGTATAATCATACTGAAGCTTCGTTCTTTCTCTCTTCCCCCTTTTCCCCCTCAGGAACACGTTGCCAAAAAAGATTCAATGAATTCCAGTGAACTGTGGTACTCCACTGTCAGCCACGATGTAAAACATGAAGTCTCTGTGATGGACAGCAATATTCAGACAGAATATGCACTTGTCAGTGTGCCCAAGAGGAAGGCAAATGTTGCCAGCGCTGAAGAGCATAGTGAATATGATGATGTCCTAGTAACTTAGAAGGCACTCTTTGCCTGAGCGTGTGCAGCCATGATAACCATCCTGCCTCTGCTGTCGAGTCTTCAAACAAATCTCTCTCTCTTGTTACCAAGCTTATTCATTAGGCTACGTTTACAAGTCATTTACAATGAGACAAACCTGTCCGTGAACAGCTGATCAGAGAAAGAAACACGGACTCGGTACAGGACTTGACAAACCAGCAGGAATCAGTAGCAACTGCCATCATAAGACAGTGTTCCTCTACAGAAAATTTGGAGCTACAATATTTGAAGCAACTCAGGCTGTACATTTTTCCAGACTTTCATAATACTTCTTTTTTTTTTTTCTTTCCTTAAAGAACTACTGCTATAAATCTGAAAAATGCAGTAATAACATGTTTGTTCTGTTTGTTTGGGGAATGTTTAATGTTTTTAAATGAAAGCATAAACCTTGTGTTAAATGCACTTACTCTTGTCCAAAATTTCTCTGACCTGCTTGATTTGTACCATTATACAATGCAAAATTTTTATAAAGAACTCTTTTCTCAAATTCCCCCCTCCCCCTTCTAATGTAATACTACTTAGTGTGCAGTCTTAATGAAGTTGGAATTAAATAAAAAACCCCAAACAATAAACTGCATGCAAAACAAATATTACACCCACTGAGAAAACAGTCAATACTGACGCTGCCCAGGTGGTGAATACCTCTCAGTAGCAGAAGTCCAGGGGTTGCTTCCATGAAACAATGCTTCCAGCTCACTCCTGCTGGAGTCTCCAGTTTATGCTTTCTGCAATGCTAGAGTATCACCTCCTCACAGCCCAGCACCCCTCTCTGCAAGCAGCATTTCTGGACACGTGCAAAGGACTGAAACCAGGTATTCAACTGTTTACCAGAGCTCATGAAGTGATTATGTGCCTGTGTTCCCGTTTAAGCAGGTTTTTTTGCTCCCTCCATTTTTAGAACAAAAGAATATAGAAGAAAATGTTGAACAGTTTTTCTGATTTTAAGTCTTCCTTAGTATGTGATTGCTGGCTGCAGCCCTGGCTTTCTGGGGCAGTGCCTTTGTGACTCCCACTCACCGTTTCCATCCAGGGGACAGTCCCATGGGCAAGTGCATGGAGCATGAACACACTGCCAGCATGTCCAGGTATCACTGCTGTGGCAGGCAGATGACACCTGCCACGGGATTTTAAAGGGCTGATTATACACTCCACAAGCTGCTTTTTAAAGTGTCTCAGTTATCTGTGTCACGGAAGTTTTATCCTCATTCCTTCTATTAAAATTAATATTGATCATTCACACAAAATATCTAACTTGACGTAATAACATGTTTTCACACTGCTGTGTCCCTAATGGATTGAGTCATAATTAACTCACTTTTAAATTTTCTTTTACATAGTCAATTTACCCCACAGATATATAACCAGAAACCACTCTTTTTTTGACACTTCCTTCAATGAGAGTTCAAAACCTGACTGGATGCAGTCTGTAAAGTCAGACATTTTCTGTTGAATATCATATCTTACTACAGCTCCACCTCCTTCTTTCCTGTGAAGTTTTGGGGTAAAGGTATGGAAGTAGAGGAGGTTGGCTGGGAAAAAAAAGAATGCTTGACTCTGTTTTTTCTCTCAGCTCTTAATGCTGATATGGGTATAAAGAAGTCTAATCATTACATTATATTTCAGTTCCTAGAATCAAGCTAAAGAAATGTTCAAGGAAAGGATCAGGTATCTTGGTGAGAGCAATAAGATTGAGCAGCATCTCAACAGCAACTTATTTCTTTGCTGCTGGTACTTTCATAGCCTGCTGCTTTTGGGACAAGCCATACAAGACATGGAGTTTCTCCTTCCACAGTGTAAGAATCAAAAGGATTCTTACAGCTCTCTTCTAGCTGTATGCCGCATAGAATATTACAGCAAGAGAAATTATAGTTCTTACAATCAATGCTATATCTTACAAACCAAGAGGGGATCAGAATAAGCCACGAATATGAGAGTCATGCAAACTACTTATTTGGTCCAGAATGTTTTCCAAACTCGGTTTAAACACATGCAGCAACAACTATGGGTTTGAGTGTATAGCTCTGTCAGACATGCTTCATACAGCTCAGCATTCAGAATTCCAATGGCTATTTTCCAAGTCAAACAGCTGAAAGACTAGAGCTGCCACAGAATGAAAACAGTCACTTTAAGAGTAAAAATAAATAGTTTAATGCATAGTAATATTGTCAGATTACTCCTTAAATAAACTAGTCTTATTAGAAAAAAACAATTTCCCATGACATATTTCTTACAATACAAAATTGTGTTTCTTAAAACACAAGGATCTATCCAACAGTACTAACATTTATAAGGCTATAAATAAATGACAAGATATACTTCACTAACATGGTAGTGAATACATTCCATTCTGCATAAAGTTAATGCTTAATTTTTATGTTATAGCCAGTTACTCCCTATAACTCTCATGCTGGCCTACATGGTCTCCTTCAGCCTCTTCCTCTTGGCACTGATTCATCTCATCTGGTCTCTCATTCATAACTATTTACTGCCTTATTAAGGCAAATACCTTACATCTGTTCATTTTTATCTCCAGTGCTGGGCAGGAACTCTAATTAAGGGTATAGACTAGTCTTCAGATTTACAAATACAGGTCAAGTAGCTGTCTGTTCACTAGTAGCAGTAGCTAACCATAAAAGCACCCTGCTAATTTGACCCTTGAAAGATTCCTGCGACATTCAGGTGTGTTAGTGAATAAGACATGTCTCTTCATGCTGTTGCTTTCTTCTTTCGTATTTCACATTGAAGAAGAGAAAAACAGAGCAAAAAGCACCTTATCCACGGAGACTGTAGGAAGAATAAGGAAATTATGAGAGTTAAAGCCCTCTTAAGAAGCTAGTGCAAAGGTCCTACATGTAATTAAAGAATACAAATATATATATATACACGCACATATATATATTTAGGTTTTCACCCTGTTTTACAGGGAAAGAGCAACAAGGAAACATGGCATATAAAGTTAGGAGGGAAAAAATAACATTTATGAGTTTGGGTGAAGTGAGCATTAAGGATGAAGCTGTGCAGATAATTTTGGATATTCCAAGAGAAGAAGAAAGGAGCCACATGCAAGACTGCTTTTAAAGCTTGTGCAGAGCATTCAGATTTAATCATAAGGTGAGACAAAGCAGAGCTTTGAAAGTCAACAGAGCATGCATCAAATACATTAATTTCTCAAAGGTGAAATGGATTACTGAGACATAGAAGAAGGAGGTAGTGGTGCTATAGAAATACAACGCTGTCATAAATATAGCACATTTTCCATTTACAATATTGCATCACAGGCAGTATGTATAGGACAACTATTTTAGAAGTGTTTCTACCTAATGAATAGTTCCCTGCTCTGGGATTACTAATAGATAAGGAATCCCATCTCTTCTAGGTGATGATGAAGATGAAGAATCTTTCCATCATTTCTCTGGAAGTTAAAACAGTACAATATTAATATAAAATGAAACTTTAATTAGTTATTTCAACATATTCTTTCCTGTCTCCTTTTACACTACTTTTTCTAAGAATCCTGTCAATATATAAGGAACAAAATGCTTCTTAAAATTGAAACTCATGACTTATTGGTCTCTTGTCCCTTGGTAAGGGTCCCAAGAAAAATCAATACAAGTTACATTACATACACTGCAATGCTGAGTTGTTAGCCTAGGATTATTCTAAAAGCACATAGGTGTGGCTCAGTAAATTGGGGCTGGGGGGAGGCAGCTCCATGCATTGTTTTCAGTATAATTTCAAAGCTCGTGGGACTTTAATTCAGGCATTTCTATCAGGACAAATAGAAATGCATTGGAATCACTGCTTAGTTGCTGGTAGTCATGGGATTCACTGCCTAGAAAACATGGAAGAACGAACATTTGCTTCCTTTAAAAGGTATCTGTGCATAATAAATTTTCAAAAAAAACTACAGAAAGACAAAAATCAGGAGTCTTTTTCATCCCTTGGATTAAAATTTGTTTTGTTAGCATTTAAAACCAAATATACAATAAGGAGAAATATTTTTAATTATTTGTCTCCCCATTATGGTACACACACTTATGAGGAGAATTTTTTTTATAGATAAATTGCAATATTAGATCAGAAAAGTTTGGTTGGAGTCCACAGCTAAGCAGTCTCATCACTATTCCCTTTCTCGTCAGAGGACAAAACAGTGAGTCCCAGGTTTTAAGTGATGCATATCAAGACTTTCTGAAAACTATTTTAAAATCTTCTTAATACTGTTATGCAAATTATATTTACTAATGAATTTCAATACATTTCTAGAAATATTTCCCTCCTTTCCCATAAGTACTTCTGCTCTTTGTAAAGAAACAGTTTCTAATGTACAGCACTTACATGTGAGAGAAGCTGGGTCAAACTTTAACCTGTCACATTCAAGTGTCCCAGGATTAAGAGTATCTTCATCATAAATACTTTGACGTAAAATGTTCCTTATAAAATCTGGGTTCATAGTGTTTTCCATAAATCCCTCTGTTGATGGTGGTACAGCAAACACTAGCTGATAAATTACACTGGAGCTTTCATTACTGAAAAACAAAGTCAAGGATGAATGTCTTCAAGTTTCAACAGGATCTTTTTTTTTTTTTTTTCTTTGAGAAGACTGACTTTTCCTATCAATGTTGGCATGGAATTTTTAAAAAAACATTTCCCCAAGAAAAGCATTATGAAAGAAAACTGCCAAAGATGCCAGTTTCTGCCTCCTTCTTCCTTCTCACAACAGCTGTTGAAACTGAGTACATACTTGAAGCCAGCCAGCCAGAGACACGTTTTCAAATGCACAAAGGGTAGCTGGACATGTGTCCTGGTGGGATGTGGTTTTCAGCACTGGTGCTTGACAAGAAACTACTGATTAAGAGGTGTTGCAATATCCTGCGCATAGTTTAGCTAGGAACCTGAAGGAAGGTTTGTTTTCCTGATGGCAGTACCTGTGACCACCCAGCTGTGCTCCTGACTCAGCTCTGGCATGGATTACAGTGAACTGGAGACCATCTCTGGAGACTTCATTTTTTGTGGTCTACCAAAACTGACCATGACTCAACAGCTACCTTTTGTACTCACAGTATTCAAAATATTTTCAAAAAATACTTTGTCCTGAGTTGCAGTGTATTCTATTACTATCTTCGTGAGCTGTGAAACCAGATGGGGCAGTGTTTCTTTGCCTCCTCCCTCTGGACTATCTTCTGTTATTGGGCTCATCTGTGCCTTGCTGAATGACCCACAGATAACGGGCTCTGGACTATCTCCTGTTAATGGGCCCATCAGTGCCTCACCACCCCATTGTGAGATGCTCCACCTGGGAGGAGGAACGGAATGTTTCCCACCTGGATATAATCAGAGGTTTTTCAGGCACAAGGTAGCTTTTTCTCCGCTGGACTTCCAGAGGATGAGAAGCTACATCACTGGACCTTCAGGTGAAGACCAGACCCTTTTCCACAGGACCACTGTTTCACCAGAACTATCGCACCCGCCCTGCTCACCGGGAGGCACCAGCGCTGCTGCCGGCTGTGACCAGCACTGCTCCAGGAGGGGAAGCTGCCTGGCAGCCGAGAAGGCTGCACTGGGTGACTGTGCTGTTATAACTGCCATAGTAATTGTTGTTTATTGTTTTGTTTTATATATATGTAAATTAGTAAAGAACTGTTATTCCTATTTCTCATATCCTTGCCTGAAAGCCCCTTAATTTCAAAATTATAATAATCCGGAGGGAAGGGGGTTGCATTTTCCATTCCAAAGGGGGCTTCTGCCTCCCTTAAACAGATGCCTGTCTTTCAAACCAAGATATACTTGAATGGGGGAAAATAAAAGGAAAGAAAGAGAGGGAGAAAGCAAGAGAGAGACATCAAATAGGTAGAGAGAGAGAGGTATCAACTAATCAATTTATGTGCAGAACTACAGCTTTGTACTTGATGGTCTAAATCATAATTAGTACCCATAAGGCTAAGGAGTTCACCATTGAATAGAGCTGGTATGCCCAAGGCTGGCAGGGCAAGGGAGCGTATTCCTCAAGGGAGCAAAGTGCCCTCACAACTGCCCCTTGCCACATTCCAACGTGGCTCTTCCTCTGTCCTTGCTATCTCAAAGAACTTGGGACTTTGCAAATCTACTTCTCTTGATTTTCTCCTGTCTTTCTAATTCCTTTTGTAAGAGTTCTTTTTCAGAACTCCTTGGGGAAGCTCTCTGTCTTCCCTTGCCTCTCTGCTATTTCTCCATGAGAAGAGACGTGTATTCCTCTTGCCTTTATCTCTTTGGGGAATAAAATGATTCTCTCCTCCCCATGAACCCTGTTTTATTTATTTAAGATTATTTAAACTACATCAATCTTAAGTGTCTCCAGCAATTAATTTCCCTTTTAATAAATATCCTTGAATATGTTTATTAAGAGCTGCAATTGGAACCAAAGATAACAGAGATGATACCTCACAGCAACAATATGTTCCTGTCATTATATAATTTTAGCAGCATTTACCATTTACACCAGAGGATCCTTTGACCAGTTTTCACTGACTATACACATAATTTTCCCCAAACAACCTATTTTTCACAGATTTAAATATTGTACATATTTACATAAGCACATGTATGTCTCATCAAAAGCCTGTAATTTTCAGATAACTTTGGTGACAGAAAGTGCTTACCTGAAAGAAATCACCTGAGCTGACCTAAAGTAACGTCCTAAAGCTGGAGATGAGCTGTAGACCTCTGTTAGCTGAGAGAGAGAAAAAAAATCTTCTATTCAATCTCTTCTTTCCCCCTCACAAAAGAAAAGCACAGCAAATAATTCCTACAAGGTGCTTTAAGGAGCATAAAAACAGGTGCTGAAACTCAAATAACAGCAAATATCTGCCATGGAAAAGGTACAGAGTCCCTTTAAATTCAACAGACAAGTTAATCGTGCATTTGAGTGATTGCTATATAACCTTAACACAATGGAGGCATTCAGGGTAAACTAAAAGCATGTGCTCATGTTGCCATGTGCAATTGATGTTGTCAGGTTTGAGATTTAATTAGTACCAAAAGGCTCTTACAACTCTTACTTCATAGAGGGGTGGGTCTCTCTCCTGAGGCTCCCTTCCCACAATGTCCAAATGAGCACTGCCACGTATGCTCAGCTTATTTCAGCTGTAACTCAGAGTTGTGTTGGCTCAGTAGAAATCACAGCTGTAAACCCAGGCTTTAGTCATGTACTCAAGAGAGAATGCAGCACACAGGATATTTAGCCCATGTTATGCTTAGATGCCTTTCACAGGCCCCTCCTAAATTATTCAATGATTCTATGAAAAAGGTGAAGACTGTGTCTTAACAAATGGTCATATTTAAGGGAATAAAATTGATACTTTTTTGTGCTTAAAAGCAGACAATTCTTTTTTTCTTTGCTTGCGACTTTAAAATGTACAACACGTTTTATTTGTGGACTTGCAAATGACTGACTTGCTACAGAGAGAAACAGAAACTTAAAAGGCAAAACACTGAAACTATGCCGTAATCAGAATCAACTTTGCCAAGAATCAGATAAACACTTACCCTCTTAGTAATGTCCTCAGAGGAGAAGTGTGGGAGAACACACATTAACTCCAATGTTCCTGAAAAATTGTGAAAATTTCCACTGCTTATTAGTTCATCAGGATCCCAGTAGTCATCCTCATCTGTGTAAACATCTAATACTCAAAAGGAGATAGAAAGGGGAGAAAAAAGTTTCATTTAGCTGAAGTATTGAATAAAACCCTCTTGGCTTTCTCCAGGGTGGCTTTCTCACAAATTTCCTAGGTAAGGACTGACTGGGAAAGACAGAAGGAAAGTGGAAGTCACCTGAAAAAATGTGACAGCACATGGAGGTCAATCATCCACCTCCATTAGCAAAAGTCATCTGCTCTGGGAGCGTGACAGGCAATGACACCACAGGACCTAAGTCATCCATGGCACTTGTTCCAACATTACAAACATTTCCATCCTCATATCCAAATCTCTTCTTGTAATATTTTCTCACTTAGCTACAAACTGGAATTTCCACCTGATCAGGATACAAGTTGCTTGCTGCCTGCTAGGATAAAAGCATTCACATCCACTACCGAACACACCACTCTCTGCAGTCAGTATCCCAGTTCCTTCAGCATTTTACTGAAGGAGATTAAAGGATGCTATGGCTGCATTTGTGTTCTATTAGATTGTACATATTGCATGTTTGTATTAGTGCAACCAAGAGTGAGATACTTACAAGAATAAAGAACTAGGCTGATGAGAATGACCAGGAAGATCACCAGAAATATTGTAGTTATAACCATCCATAGTTTGCACTTCCAGAAAACTACATTCCTGCATGATTTCCAGGGATCTGTCTCCTAGGTATAAAAGAGAAGGACATATTTATTAATCAAATAAGGCAGGAAAAAATATTGAAGCATGCCTCTACTGCCACATTTAGAAACAAACCCCCTACAAAGATGGGAGAGCCTCATTGGTAAGCAATGCCCTACTCCAGGGGTTCCCAGCCTTGACTACTGCTGCAGGAGGAAATGCAGACCTAGAGAGGGCAAAGGACATTCTCTTGAGAGAGATCATTCCCTTTTGTGCAGAATTTCCAACTCCTGAATTGCCCATAAAGCTGAAGTATTGCAAAGGCGATTTCTTGGCTCCAATTTTTTTTTAACTACATGAACTAAATTTGTGCATTCCACAAGCTCTCCTTTTAATGCTTGTCATACATCCCAACTAAAAAGGTGTCTATGGAGGTATTTCCAAAATCATTCACCTCTGCAACATTGATGATGTTAACCTGCATAGATCCTGGGTGCCAGCACCCAAAGCAAAGGCAGTGCTATTCAATAGATACTATTGCATTAAACCCTCCATAAAATAATGGAGAATTTTATAGCTGACTTACTTTTTCTTCAGAAGGTTGGAAACTTGAAGGTTATTGAATGTATTTAACAGAGAGTATAATGCAAATCTCACCTCTTCTATGAGGTCATAAGAAAACTTTACTCAAAGCAACTGTGCATGTATATACATTCATATTGGAGAGAAAGGACAATACCGTGCCTGTCGTTTAATTTTAATAAGATTGAAAACCATGACAGAAATTAATCTTTTAATGAGTTGATCCAGTGGGATGAATATTAAAAAAAAAAAAAGGCAAAAAAAAAAAAAGGCAAGATTAGGTGACAGCAAACCAGAAAAGTTCACCTGTTTTGTTCCACAGCCAGAAGAGTCAGAAGACTGAAGGAAGGGCTTGAATTCATAAACAGACCATGCTGTCTTTTTAATTACTCCTTTCCCTCTCTATCCACCATAAAGGTAGTAGTAAACTCCACGTCCTTTTTGACATCAGTACCAGGTAAGGAAAAGCACATGGTGAAGGTTGTCTGGGCCACACACGTGCAGATTGGCAGGAACCAGCTGCCGGCTGGAGGCACTAATCCAGGTTTCTTTCCTTTACTTTTTGCACTTTCTAAGAACCCAGAGTAACAGAGAGGCTTTCACTGAATTTAACTGAATCGACCAGCTTGATAAAAGCTTTTGTCTGGGTGGCAGGGGAATAGGGAGAGAAAAGCGATGCAGAGAAAGATCTTACAAGAGAGATTTCTCCAGGCACAGAGGCAGAAAAAGGGAAACACTTTCTGTAGACACCTCTGCACACAGAACTTTGCTCTGCTAGAGAATGAAAGGCAAACACTGAATATGGTTTCGTTTACAGCATGCTTTCAGCTGTAATCACATTTACATATTTTTTAAATTTGATTTTTAAAATATTTTAGAAGTATAAATTTCAATTTAATACTTAACACTAGCATATTGTTTTGTACTTAAAAATTTTAAAAAGCCAGTAACTACTGCCTAGAGTCCAACTATGAAATCAGCCATAGCCTCATTCATTGAGACAGACAGCTGTCAAGCCCAAGTTTTGATTGAGCCACCATATGTTTAGACTATCACAAAATGCAGTTCTTAATCACACAAAGCAAACTGGCTCGATCCCAAGAAAACATTTGGCTCCACAGCTAGTCCCACATCTTCTGAACTTTGCCCATGGGTCAGGGGGAAGCAACAGCAGCAAAGTCTCTCCCCAGTGGGCAGGGCAGCTCTGATTAACCTGCCAGCTGAGCAGAAAGCAGAGCATGGTAACTTTCCAGCAGTCTGTATAGGACGGGAAGCCAGTTGCCAGAATCAGCAGAAAGAGAGTTCAAATGAAAACTCACTTTTGGAAAGGGGAAGGATAAACCTAAGGGTAAAGTTTCTCAAGACAGTCGAGCAGATCTAGCTCATCCCTGCCTCTCCTCCACCCTCTCCTGCTTCTCTTTGCACCTCCTGGGATGTGTCTGACCCTGCAGTGAGGTGATTCAGATTACCAGACCACAGGAGAAGTGACTGCCCCCTGATACAATAGACTAAAGGAGTGTCTGCCTCATCAGGGGAATGAATGGGCCCAAGAGGTGACTGGCAGGGCTCGCACAAGGAAGCAGTGCCGTTCACCAGGAGCAGGAAGGGAGGGGTGGTGTGACTCATGACACAGCTCCCAGCGGGGTCAGAAAAGCAGGCAACATCTTTGCTCCGCCACAAATATTCCTGGAATAAGTAAGGTAATTCGTTGTACAGCAGTCACGTGTGAGTATGTTACTCCTCTGCCAGCATTAGTCTGTTCCATAGCTTTAAGCTAGGGACTAGGAGCTGCCTCCCTCAGGATTCACATGCTGATCTTAACTGAGGCTTTGGAGCATTCTGTTAATACAAATTCATAATGGTTAGCAACTGAAAAGTACTCAGAGATAGAGAGAATCCAGCATGCTCTGTTGGAGGACATCTTATTTTTGTTTTGGCAGCACTGTTTCCTGGTTAATTTCTGCTGAAGGAAAGCCTAGTTTTAAAACTTATTTCAACTTTTCTCTTTTCTGCTTTTGAGCCCACTCCCACTGACAGCACATGAAAAGAGAAAGCAAAACTCAGAGAACCAATTACAATTTCAGTTCCTAAATTAAAGCTTAAAATCCCACTCTCATATTGGAACACTTCATTGACAAGGAAAAAAAATACATTTAACAGGTTTTTAGCCTCTTTCCCTCTCCCTCAAACAACAAATTAAAATCACCCCTAGAAGATCTTCCCTCAAGTGTCATTTCTCTTGCTGTGTAGTATTTTCCCCAATAGGATGGATCAAATGAGCAAGTGAAATTCCTACCTTTCTTGTTTGAGCCTTTAGAGGCTTGTCATGATCAGTCTCACTTTCCTCCACCTTACGTTCCTGTAATTCAATAATCTCATTCTCCTGAGCAGAGCTCTGCCTTTTCATTGCTTCTGTCTTTGTGCGAGGACCTCTGTTTCTGAAGTAAGCACGGAGCCAACTCATTTCGTTCTGGTTTCAGCTGCAATTATCTTCAGTAGTAGCTCTGATACGAGGCTGGAAACAGGAAGAGTGGGGACAGTTTTCACTGAGAGGTCTCAAAATACTGTTAAATTAGGGGAATTCCTTGGATGAACAAATAAAGTCAGCTGCCCTAGCTGCAGAGAAACAGGAGGCGGAGAAAGTATCGATTTGTGTAGCTGTGAGAACTCCGGCTCTTAGCTGTGCAATACTGGGTTTTCCAGTTTGCCTGCCTGCCCGTACCAGCCCTTAACTAAGCAGGTGACTAAACCTTCAGAAATGCTGTCATTTGCTGGGACGGTTTTGAAAGGAACCAGAGTGTTTTCTCTGCTGCTGTCAGCCAAAACAATAAAATGTTATTACTGTTATCCATGCAGCTAAACAGATGTGGTGCTGAACAGCACAAACTGAGTAAAGGTTCATAGAACATGTTGTTTGCTTAGGCTGGGACACTGTTAACACTTGCAATTCTAGTCTCCCTCTATAGTCAATAAAGAAATGAACACTACTGACCTTTGTGCTGTAAATTGTTCTCTCTCTAGCTATTATACTGCCTAAAATCATATCTGGTGTTAAAGAACCATTTATGTCCTTTAACATACTATCCAACCTAAACCTGAGAAGCTGCTTTCAGGTAAAAAAACCCCAAAAAACAAAATACATAGCTGAAGAGAAGAGAAAGATGGCCTTCAATTTCAACTTGTGCTCTACAGGACATGCTTTTATGAAACAACCATGGTGATTTGGTCTGCACTAGCTTCCCACATGAACTCTCATGTGTGCTTAGAGTCACTCACAACAGCTTACTGTAGCCAGGAGCTGATTATGCCCCCAGTCTCCCCAGTATCCTTCATCCTACCTCCTCTTATTTCTCCTGTTCGTACTCCATCCACATGCTTCTCCCTCCTCCTCACAGAGCATCTCTCTCCCCTTTGAATCAAAAAGTCTGGGCAAAAGACAGCTGGTAACCACACCCTTGCTGACGCTGTTGTCCCAGCCCAGGGAGTACCATGCATTAAGACCCAAACACAGCCTCTCTCCCCAACCCCCTTTCCTGCTGCTTGGGTATCCACTCAGAGAACTGCTCCTTTTCCCTGCCAAAAGCTCAGGGTGCTCCCTCCTCACCCCACCACTTCAATTTTCTTTTTGTGCAACTCACCTTGGTTCTGCCGCCTGAAGCACACCCAGGGTTCTCATTCCTGATGTCATGTCACACCCATCCAGGCAAAGGCACTCCATGAAAGTGAGCATGTCTTAGGCTTATTCCGTAAGTAAAAAGAAATACAAATTGTATACCCCTCACCTTTTGGTTCTGAGAATCCTTAAAGCTCTGGAGGACTGAGGGTGAAGCTGAGCAGTCATCAAGATCAGAAAATGTGTCTGGATCCACAAAATCTTATTTGGGACATCTTATACTAGAAAAGCCTTTATCTGGTTCTCATAACTCCTGCTGGATATCAGGTTCATTTATTTAATTTCCACTCACAGTAGAAGACTTTACCTTCCTACCGAATTGTCTGAAACCAAAACTGTTCCTCTAAGAGAAAGAGTTAATGATTATACAGGTCTCGCCATGCAAAGGCTGAAGTCCTTATTTTATTTTATATATTTGTGAAGGAGCTCCTTAAAGTCTTGGGTTTCTTTCATCTGGGAGATCTGATGTCCCAGAAATGCACACTTGGTGCATTTCTTCTATGTAAAATACTGACCTTTCTGACATGTTGTTGAGAAACTTTCAGAGAAAATGGGAAGTCAAGAACTGACTTTTCTGAATTTTCTGAACTGAATTTTCTGGGCTAGGCTTTTAGCTAAAACAGAACAACAGGAAAGCTGTTTTCTTCCCTAGGCAAGACATCTCTGGCTTCAGCAAAAGGAAAAGAAACTTGTGCCCTTAAATGTACCCTTTAGTAACAGGGGCGTACTAGGCTCAGCTTTAAAAAAAGAGGAAAGTCCAAGGCAGCAATGCAGTTCTGATTGCACCTGGAGTTTAGAGTTTCAGAGACACATCCAAACAAATAAAATATAGCCACTTGCAACTTTAGCACATATTTATTAAAAAGGAAGATGTAAATAATTGACTAGCCATTAAAGAAACAAACCTCCTAACATACAGGCTTTGAATATAGCTTATGCTGTAAGTTTGACACAAGCTCGGGCAAGATGCTCAACACGAGAAAGGAAGGAAGAGCAACAGCAGTATTAGAAAGAGGAACCTCACTGCATTCAGATTACAGTGCTAGTTCTTTTCAACATTTTCCCCACAGGCTGCCAAGGTGGGTCCAACATTAAACAAAGATCACATATGTACTGCAGAGTAAGTGTGCTGTATGGACAGCAATGACAGCTATTCAAACTGCCAGCTTCATTTTTTAAATATATGTATTAAAGGTGAAAGCTAAACACTTCCAAATATTGAGCACAACTTAAAGACCATCTAAATGGTCTTAAGGCCATCTAGACAATTCTTTTATTAAGATAAGTACTGGTATTGTGAAGACCCGTAAACAGCTTTGGAAACCTTAAATTGGCTAGATTTGGAGTCATAAGCTCATCAGGAGATCAAAATCATCAAAACTAGATTTACTGCCAGGGTTAAAGGAATATTGCTGTCATTTCTTCTTTTACTTTCTTTGAGCTCAAGAATGCATCTAACCACATAAATCCATTTTCCTTTTAAGTCCATTTCAATTTAGTGTGGTCTTGTGGGCACAGTCCAGAAAGATACACACACAAAAAAAACTCCTGAGCCTGAAA
The DNA here is from genome assembly GCA_013398015.1 of Oreocharis arfaki. Lineage (NCBI taxonomy): Eukaryota > Metazoa > Chordata > Aves > Passeriformes > Paramythiidae > Oreocharis > Oreocharis arfaki. Next base: position 62,216 of record VZRR01005307.1, read on the forward strand.
CTCTGCTTACTGTGGACCAAGAACAGCAGGAAAAACAATCCTAACCTACCAGGAACATGCGAAAAGTTCACAATGCATGCCAGAGCCAGAGCTGGAGAAATACACCATTGACATATTGCAAACATTAGACCCTACAGTTAGCTCAAATTCTAAACAGAATGTAAGAAAGCATTAAAGTTTCCTTTTGTTTGATTAATTACAACTCATTAATTTCTTTCTTTTATTTAGACATCATCCCAAAGAACCTAAATTATACTCTTCCAGTTCTTTAATGAAAATTTCTTGCATCCTAACATTTTTGAACTATTTATCTGGTATTTTTAAGAAAACACAGTAGAGACCCCAAAAGTTACAGCCCAGAAAGTAAAAGTCATGCAGTGGCATGTAACTAGAACGGATCAATCTCAACTTTGTACACAATACACTATTCATATTTTTGAGAGCTATGAAATAATTATTTATGTTTAGAATCCTGCAACATCCGTAAGGAGTTGAGTATATATGGCATGTGGTCATCTTTATCCAGATATGCATATGTGGAAACAAATATAGATAACAAGGGACAAGGAAGGAGAGGAGAAAGTTTACAAATGAGGTATGGCTGGATTCTTGTTACAGGTTCTAATCGATTTTATCTTGTTTTTAAGGCAGTGCTGTTTCTGCAAATGGGCCTAAGGAAGATGAATCCATAAGGAATCTGAAGTTCCTCTGAGACTGAACAGTTATTGCTAGGTGAAGCACAAATGATAGTTTTTTCATTTAAAAAGTGTATCTTTCACAAAGGAACAGTCAATGGCATTTACATATTGCATCATCAAATTGACTACAGTAGGAAGCAGCTTTCACACACAGGTGATCAGCATTTTCTCCTTGGCTCTCAGTTTGTATTCTGACGGATCCAGTCATAAAGTGCTGTCACCCTGGTGTACACACCAGGACGATTGCGCCGAGCACACCCTTCACCCCAGCTCACAATGCCGGCAAGGTACCATCTATTGCTCTTCCCTGTGCAGGCCAAGGGACCTCCAGAATCTCCCTAAAATGAAGGAAGTCCAGCCATTAGTGCACACGCACAGAGCACTGTGACAAAATATAGGTTATTTAAGAACAGTAAATACCTGCCCTTCTTTTTCTCAAATTAAAACTTAATACTAGAATCTTTCTTCTGGATAGAATGTACCCAACCACATTTAAAATTTATTCAATTATTTTAACTTATGGATGTAGCACCGTAATCAGTATAAAGCCAATGGGAAGAAGCAGTTTATAAAATCCCTCCTTGGTACTGTCCCATTACAGGATTCATAGAATAACTCACCGCAGCCCAAATAGGGAGAGAAGAACACAGGGATGTAAATGGGGAATTCTACTACAATTTGAACAGAAATTGTTCACAGGTTGAAGGCAGATCTCTCTTACTGTGTGTTAAATAAAAACAGAAAGATGCCATGCACCCCCAATCAAAAAAAGCCAACAAACCAAAACAAACCCAAACCCAAGAAATAAGCCAGGCAAAATAAAGTATTATCAGCAGTTTTATAATCAAGACTGAGTGTACAACAGACTGCTTTGTAGAGGCAGAAGAAGGAACAAAGACTATGAAATGTGGAAAAAAAGAACTGGCTTCTCAAATGGAATGTGCAGGTTTGCACAGCATTGTAGAAAAATAAAAATTCCCATTCAATTCAATTCACAGGTTCAAAATGCATTTGGGCCCATCAATGCTTTTTTGCTCTTCATTGCTTTAATCTTGTGTGTCTTCTATGAACTGGTCTGTTCACAGAGCTCTGGGCAGCTTCAGTGCAGCTCCTCTCTGCAGCTGCTCCTAATGCACACAAGGCAAGTCAGCAGCCTCCAATTTGATCCTGGGGTTTGTTTGAGCCCCCAGTTGGAGCCAAAACACATAGGAGGTCAGGAGAAAGCCATGTACTGAGAAAAGAGTAATAACAGAAAGCCTTCATCACCCAACCAAACAAAATTATCTACTATGGTGGCACAAAATTATCTAGAGATAAGAGAAGAAGCCAGAGTTCTTCGTCTCTCTCTCAGGCTGCTGTTGTACTAGAAATTTTGATAATCCAAGAGACTAATGTCAAAGTGACCTGAGAAAGGAGGCTGCATAGTCCAGCCAGTTACTCAGCCAGTTCTGAAAGACTAAAGGGGCTGTATGCCAGTGGGGAGAGGAAGGATCTTAAGCAGAGGAACCAAAATCAAAGAAAATCCTAGAGTGATAAAAAACAGTCATAAAGGGTACATTTTTTATTTCTCACGTATCAGATCCTCTGAAGATGAAAGGTATTTGGAAGCTTCACGTAACTTGTGCAACATATGCACCGCTTACATGTCCAGGAAGAAGTGAAACAAAACAGGATGCTCACAAGTATGAAAGCATAGTAAAGGGGGTTTAGGGTGCTGTGGGTGTTTCCTGAACTCCCAGTGTCATTCCTCTCTAGCACTGCACAGGAAATACATACTATATATCGTATAATATATATACTAGTGACAGAAAGAAGAAAAAAACCCAAGCAAACAAAAAAAACCCCAAACCAAAATAGCAAAGATGCTGTCCAGACTAAGAACTTAAATATTCAGGCGGCCAACATGCTAGAACTCAAACACAGTGAATCGTGCTGGAAACTGGCCAGTATGATATATAGCTGAATTGGTTAAAAATGCTCAACTGAAAATTCAAGAGCATTTCTTAAGCAACACATTTTTTGGAGGAACATCACCCCTCTAAATTAACGTATTTTAGCAAAACAATTCCAAGTTTGCAGACAAACTCTATATAACGTTAATAAAAATAATAATTAATTTAATTAAATCTTAGAGACTGCAAGAAAATTCTACAAATAGTCTATTGTGTTAAAGAAGCTACCCATCATGAGCTACAATCTTGCAAAAGTTATCCTATTGCATTAAAATAATAAAATCTATATATTACACAAAAATTATACCAAATTGCCTCAGTCTAATAATCAGCAACAGATTTCTATCCCCTTTACATGGTAACTGGTATAAAAAATATGTTTGTAAAATTGATATTCATCATCAGAAGTTTGAACACCAATGAAATACACAACTAGTCTAATAACTAAGAAGGAGAAAGAAGGCAGAGTCAGGACAGGTGAAGTATGACCAAAAAGCAGTTTCTGATTTTGAGTGTAAACAAGCTGGGTTTTATAACTTACACTACTGGGATGTAGTCACAACTTGTAATTATACACATGAATGAATGTTTGAAATTAAAAAGCACTCTTGCAGCTGCAGTTCCCAAACTGAGCTTAGCTTTTCCTTGCGTATTTCTTTGCAACTGTAACAATACATTACTCATCATACTCTTACAGTATTTTAGCAATTCTATACCCAGATATTAAAAAAAGATAAAAAGAAATTAATACAAATAGCATAATTCACTGATGGACCTATCTTGATTCCTTTTATCTTTATATTTTTGTTCTCTTGTATGAAATATAACTGTTGAAGATGAAAACGAATTCTTCTCGACACATTTTACCCCTTGTCTCTGCAAAATGGTATTTCTCAAGAGAGTCAGAGATTATCTATGACAAATTTTCTTTGTTTTTTTGGTGGGCTTTTCGTTGCCATGTTAAATTAACCATATTCTCCCACTCAAGACATCTCATTGTATTAGTAATTAAAAAAAAAAACCAAACCAAAAACCAAAGAACAAACAAGCAAAATAATCCCACCATACAAACAACCTAAAACTCCAAACAGTTTTCCAATGAAAGCAAACATTCCTTTGTAGTTTTCGTACAAGTTTCAGATTACCTGGCATGCATCAACGCCACCATTAAGATTCCCAGCACACAGCATACGTGAAGTAATAAGATCATCATACACCTTGTTGCAAACACTTTGGTTAATCATTCCCACTTGAGCTTCCTGCAGTGTTTTGGCAAGATGACCTGGAAAAAAACCCAAATGGTATTGCAGAGGTTAAGGTGGCACAAATTTCTAATAGAGGTATCAGTTATCAAAACAAAGGAGAATTGCTTCAAACTCAAAATCTACCAAGCTAATGACAGCAGAGTAATTGCCTTCCCTTCAGATGGTGCCTGCCCTAGTTTTTGAAAGCTGTTGTCCACACTACCCTATAGCCATAGAGGTTCCAATGCACCACCTTTCCATTTCCCTAGACTTTATCCTTATGACCTTATTCGGCCAGAAAGTAGTAATAATACCATGTAAATTGTAAGATAAGATGGCACACAGGGTGCACAACTTTGAATGCTATTTCAAATTATGCCTGAATCTTTTTGTTATTATTTACACCATGGTTGCACTCCAAGCAACATCTCAGTCCTACAAAATGCAATTTCTATATTGTTTTCCAGCCTCTCAGTTCTAGGGAAGAAACTGAGGAATAAAGCTGAGCGAGGAAAACCAAATAATTTTCAAAAAACCCTGAAGAACAGTCTGTAACTCACAAATAATACTAAGGGGTTAATTCTGTACTATGGTATTGACATGAGATGCCCTTGAGAGCTAAATATCCTGACATCCCTGGTGTGCTGAGATGCTCTCCAAGCCCAGGTTTCAAGCTGTTCAATGCTGAGACAGGGCAAGGATGCCACAGGCTCCCTCGCCAGCCCTCTCCAAGTCGGTGTGCTTTATCCTGCCTCCCCACGGCAGCTGGCTGGTCCAAGCTACACAGAGGCAGAACTCTTCATGAGGCATACTTTAAACTGCCTTTGGTTCAGACAGGGAAAACGAAAGATCCTCCACAATTTTTTTGCAATTATTGCTGCTTATGGCTCTATATTGTCAATCAATCTTAGAAACAAATTCTTTCTCTTGCAATAGTTGCAAGTCACTGATCTCTTGACCTGCAAGGTTCTATTCACCAGATAAAATGAGTCATGAGCATGAAAATGGGCACATTTTTATAAATCTATAATCATTTGCTTTTCAATGATCTGTGACACCTGAGTATGCATTTTGTCACTTATCACCTGCCAAGCAAGCAACCATTCAGAATTCACACACTGTAGCTAAGGAGGTATTTTCTGACTTTTTATAGACACACTGAGTAAACCACATGGGGTTTTTTCTGCTTACAAGTATAAATACTTCGTTGTTAGAGTTTAAAACTAAGCCAAACTTGCAAAAAGTATATCCAGGAAATGAACATACTATTTTCCTTTATGGCTCCCCAGCCGGTTACATAGCAGACAGTTCCATAAAGAAATACTCTAGAGGTGGTGGGTAAACAAATGGGCTGTACCAGTTCACTGAAGAGTACAGGTGTCTCCATTTCCAACAGGGCAATGTCATAGTCTGAGATAGATTGGTCATACTGTGGGTGGACAATAATCCTTTTGATTGTTCTCCTAGCTACACGATTGCTATTTTCATTAATAGTATGTGAGCCCATATATGCTCTCCATCCCATTGGAACAGAGTATCTGTAAAAAAAAGTGTTTTTAGAACGTCCCATTGGAAAGCAATGCAGTGTTAGTTCACTCCATTTTAACTACTTTTCAGTATTTGAGGACATTCATCAAAACCAAAGTGCATGAAGTAGAATATGACTTCAGTAGATGGGTGCACTGTAGTCTCTGTCTGCTAAAACATTAAGTAATGTTTTTACTTGCTATTTTGAAAATGATTAATTTCTTGGAGCTATAAGACCAATTCCTTGCTATACATCATGATTTGGAACTCATAAAATCATATTATTAAACTCTATCTCCTTACCACTTATAGGAGGTATGTGTTTTCAATTTACACTACCTAAACTGAACAGCAGCGTGTTTTCGCTCCATTGATCAATATATAGGACTTGTCTTGGGAAAAAAGGCCATAGCTTCTACTCAGAAAATCCTTGCCTTTTGGCAAGAAGAAAAAAAAAAGGTGTTTACCCTAAATCTAACATGTTCTATCATGCAGAATTCACTGGCAATGGAAGCGAAAGAATAACTTCAAAAACTTAAGAGTTTTGAAGCTAGCAGACAACACCGAGTGTTTATGCAGCGAGATCATGTCACAAAGCTATAACCTGGATTGACTTATCTAGACAAGGAATAGCTTCTGCAAATTATTGAAAGCAACTTTGTAAGGTTATTAAACTGCAAATACTCTAGAACAGTGTAATTTCCTCATACCTCACAGAATCAGAATCCTGGAAGCAATGGGCAGCAGATACGAGCCACCTGCTGGAAATCACAGATGCACCACACACATGGCCATGTGCTCCCATGTGTAAACTTGCTTGCCAAGGCCACTTTTCAGATCTTGCATCTTCACCGCCAACAATTCTGTTTTTCTTAAGCTGGCGTCTTCCACAAGCTAATAGAAATAATTTAATAAATCAGTAAAAAGTCCACCGGTTAGTTCACCTTGCCATGCTTTACACAAACTTTTACCCTTTGATCTTACTGTGCAATTGGTAAAAAGGTGAGTACTTGCCCGCTTTCACTCAATGGGCAGGTCAGATATAAACCAATCATTGTCTATCCTCCTGTGCAGCTTTCTAAGGAGTTGAGTAACTCAAAAAGAGATTAGGAACAACTCAAAACTTCATTTGAATCATTCTCATGATTCTCTTTTCTTTTTTTTCTTCTCATGAATCTTTTCCCTCCTTACCAACACAGCTCCTTGACTGCATTTCATTCAGCTCAAAAAAGCAGCAAGACCTACCAGCTTCTCCTGGAAGTACATTGCTTGAAGTAAGTAATCATAGACAGAATGGATGAGTTGATTTAAAAGAAACGGTGCAAAATTCAAAACAGACATTTGCATACAGATGTTACCAGAAAATTATTTTTTAAAAATTCATATTTGATTTAACCAATTCTTAATCCAATAATGCTTAATAATAACACAAATTGCTGACTTAGTTTCCCAGGTAATTAACAAATTTTAAAATAAATGTTACCACACCACAGTTCATTTCATCAGATCCATCTGTACAGTCTCTTTTCCCATCACACTCAGGATTTGGTTTCAGCAAGCATTTTCCATTGAGGCATTTGTATGCATAAGGGGAGCAACTTTTGTAGGCTGAAATAAGAGAGAGAAGATAGTGTCACATGTTTGGAGTCATGCTTTCAAATTATTAACAGAACCTTGCACATTCAACAAGTTGTTCAAAGCTACACATTCTAGCCTGCTTGAAGTAGTAGTCTATACTGGTGTAATCTGGTCCCTCTTTGGAGAGGGGACGGGGAATGATCCACTCTAATTAATGATCACACTAATTTCAGTCTCCACTATTCCTGAGGAAAAAGAATAGCCTCCAACTGTCCACACTCCCATTTTACTTAACTCTAAACTAAGTAAGTGAGGCTTGTCAGATCTGTTCTTTTGCCTTCACCAGCACTACTGGCATTACAAATCACAAATCTACACAGCATTTTTTCATTTTCAAGTGAAATTGAGAAAACTGTGGAAGAGCTTTATACCTCCCTCCAATAAATTTCTGACTAAGGACTATCACAGGTTACTATGTGAGAATCCTGATAGATCTCAGCAATTGGCTTCCATTACTACTATTCTCATTACCAGTTGTTTACATGGACCTCTAAACAGTGGGAGGTAGGTAATAAAGACATACTCCTGGCTACCTCAAGGACCCAAGATTGAAAGCAAGACAAAAATTATATATGCAAAATGCAGCAAGTCACCAGGGAGCCATTGGTAGTACCAGCAATGTCCACAACCATTGTGGATCTACAGTTGTCGTGGGTTAGAACTGAGTTGATTGACGTGTGTTTTGGCCAATTGCGCTTTTCCGAATTTGCATGTTCAAGCCTTGTGGAAGTGAGAGAAGTGGGGGTTGTCCCAGCTCTCTCGCAGGGCAGCAGGGGTAGGAATGGGCCCCGGGCTCCGTCTCCTGCAGCGGGCCCGGGCCTTCCCCTCCCCCGGCGCCGGGGCATGGGCCCCGGAGATGCTGCGAGAGAACTGTCCCAGAGCCGCGGGCAGCTGAGAAACAACCATGAGCTGTAGCAGAGCCGAGACCACCCGGCGCGGCTTCTGGAGACTGGGGGGCTTCCCTTCCACCCCCCACC
>VZRR01005307.1:70475-83115 GCA_013398015.1 Oreocharis arfaki
TGCTTTCAGGCTGGAATGGTTTATCCTTAAATGAGAGACGCCCCATGTGTGGCCCATGAATGTTGTGTGAAGGAGACTTCAGAATTTTCATGGGACAGGTGTTTTGCGCAGCAGCAGGTTTCCGGGCGGGTGTGTCTGCTAGTGCCAGTTTGGAAACCACATTTAAGCAGAAGAAAAAACTCCTTTTTCCTGAAAATATTAGAGAGACTTTTAAAACCTGCATTGCTGACCAAAATCTCATGTTGTGTCATCCTTTGTGCAAGTTTGGTAAATGGAGGGGGGATGGAAAAGAGGGGAGTGTGTTTTTATTGCCTTAATTTCTATAATTTCTTTTATCTTTAGTTCTGTTAGTAATAAAGCTTTCTTTACATTGCATGTACCCAAGTGTGTGCCTGTTTTGCCTCGCAGATTATGTTTGTTTCCCTCAGTATCATTGATATCCCCTTATGCAAAATAACAGATTTCGTGGGGGCTTGGCACGTAGCCAGCTCAAACCACGACAACAGTAGAAAGACCATCAATGTCACAAAAGTCCCCAGCCTACTATGTCTCTCTTCCTTAAATTATGTGATACTGATCTGGCAGGATTTGGGGAAAAAGTGCTCTTCCAATAGGATCACCAGAAAAATGTGGTTTGGTTTTCTTACTAAAATCCCTGTTATCTTGGATTCTTCTTCATTAATTTTCTAAACTCTCCCAAAACTTAGTTTTACTCTCCATGTTTTGGGTTCGCTATCACGAAACTTTTACTTTGTGCCACAAAAAAAAAAATCAAGAAACAACACATCTAACCAATAAAATATTCATATTCCTGCTTCTGCCTTCCACCATGTTTTGGAAAGTAGCTAAAAATACATACTTACAGCAGTTGTTTTCATCACTGTCCTGCCCACACCTGTCATCATCTTTACAAGACTTATACTGAGGTTTACACTTCCCATCACCACAGTTCAATTGCTCTGGATTACAACCTGAAGAAAAAAGGTCTGTAAATTTATAATACAAACAGCAGACTAACATCCACATGCTACATTCCCTATCAGAGGTCACCTGGATGTTGCTGTGCCATTTCTGTCAGACATTTATCTACCTTGGTTTTGAAAGCATCCAGTGGCAGAGAGACTTGTGCTGTACTCTTTGACATTGGATTACTTTCTGATCACTGTTTCTGGCATCTTTTGAATGTTCCCGATTGTCTTTGACATGCAGTGCCTAATTTAGGTACAGTTCTAGCTGAAGCCTTCCCAGTGGTGGTTGGAAAGGTATTTTCAAATTCCTGTATTACATCCTAGTGTGACACTTAAAAAAACCCAGAACAAAGACAACTGACCAATGAAACACCAAATACAAACAAAACTCACAAAGAGTATTTTGTGACTTTGACTCACAGGTCAGCTTTTGAGCAAAAATCATCTCCCCATTTTTTAGCAAAAAAAGCAGCTTAGGCAATCCACATGTCTGTTTAATTATCTACATTCAGATCTTCATAGAATCACAGAATATTCTGAGTTGGAAGGGACCCTCAAGGATCAACTTTGTAGTCCAGCCCCTGGCCCTGCACAGCACCATCCCCAAGAGTCACACCACATGCCTGAGAGCATTGTTCAAATGCAGCTTGAGCTCTGGCAGCCTTGGGGCTGTGACCACTTCCCTGTGGAGCCTGCTCCAGTGACCAATCACCCTCTGGGTGAAGAAGCTTTGACCACTTCCCTGGGGAGCCTGCTCCAGTGACCAATCACCCTCTGGTTGAAGAAGCTTTTCCTGATATTGAACCCAATCTTCCCCTGGCACAACTTCATGCCATTCCCTTGGGTCCTGTCACTGGTCACCAGAGAACAGAGATCTCTGGTGTCTGAGATCAGGGTCTGCCCCTCCTCTTCCCCTCATGAGGAAGTTGTAACTGCAGTGAGGTCTCTCTCAGTCTTCTCTAGGTTGAACAGACCAAGTGCCCTCAGCTGCTCCTCATATGGCTTCCCCTTAAGGCCCTTCACCATCTTTGTTGCCCTCTTTTGGACACTCTCCAATAGATGAATATTTTTTATACTGTGGCACCCGAAACTGCCCCCGGCACTCGAGGTGAGGCTTCTCCAGTGCAGAGCAGAGCAGGACAATCCCCTCCCTCGCCTGGCTGGTGATGCTGTGCCTGATGCCCCCCAGAACACCATTGGCCCTCCTAGCTGCCAAGGCACTGCTGACTCATGTTCTTGTCTTTATTTTTCTCCATATATATTCTACAGCTTCTCAGGACCGCTTACAAATCCATCCCTCTTAAACACATCCATCTTTCTATTGTGTAACACTTTTCCTATTTCCTAAGTATCTACTCTAATGCATCATTTAGATCATGAACAAAAATTATGTGACATTCCATAACAATATTGGTAGAATGACATTAAAAATGTCCTTCCTCTTTGGTAATGAGTCTTGACCAATCATTCTGTGGAAATAGTTTCCTGTATTTTTTTCTCCCCCCATTTTCTTTACTTACTGATAAGCTTGTCACATGAGACAGTGTCAAAGTACAACTTCTCTATTTGTCTTCTCACAGCAGGGAACTAAAACAAAATTTTAAATCTCCATGATGGTTTCAATATTCTTTTCACTATTTAAAAATAGCTTACTTTGGCTACTTCTTGTGCACTAATTTTTTCCTTCTGAAGATTAACTTATAAAGATTGGTGTAAAATTCCCTCTTGATTTTTCTGTTCTCCCACTCTTCAGGAGTCACATTACACAGCCTCTTTTCCAGACTTTTACATCTTCACCCACATCCTTCATGTGATCTTAAAGATTGCCAGCAGTAATTTAGAGATAATTTCAACCCATCTCTCAATTTTGTGGAAGAAACTCTTCACAGAAAACAACAACCAAGAAGTAATTGCTCTACCCCAATCCAATTAATCACTATCATCTGAGCAGCCTTTCCAGCATTCAGACTGATTTCTTGAAGGAATGCACATTCTGTCTGCATATCTAAGGACAAGCTAGAAAAATAAGAAATCAATGACACTAGAAATATTGATGCAGTCTAAATGCAGTAATGCAGGACTACACCATGAAGAAATATTAAAATGGCTATTAAAAACTAAAGCTAGTGTCGTTTGTAAAATAAATTGAATATTAGAAGAGAAATAGTATCTTACTTGGCACAATCTGTCGAAGATTTTTATCAAGCAGTCTGAATTAAATGAGTCAATATTCACCTAAATGGTCTTAGCAAATTAAGTTCACATTAATTGCCTCTGCTCTAAGGGTTGAAAGTCATTCACCAGAGATACAAAACTACTGATAGGAAGCACTTCTTTAATTTGTTAAGGGAATGTATTTTATACAGGAGCATCTAAGAAGAAGGAAAATAAAATCAAAACTAGGAATTCTCTTCAGTATTACAAGTATATATTAAAATTTTGTAGAAATTAATCTCTGTGTTACTACACTCCATGGCTTTATCAAACATTTCCCAAATCTTGCAATCTCATTATGGAACAGCCTTTGACCAAGAATTTCTTTCACATTCACACAAACCAACTACTAGTATAGATGGTAAGTTGTTTCTTTCCAATATATAAAAAACTTTTGTTCTCTTTCACTCTTTTGGATGAGCAAGAAAAAAAAAATCTGTGAAAGAATAAGTAGCCCAAACCACGCCCATGTCTGCCCAAGTCAAGTCAAATGAAACTTTCTCCCATTTAGCACCATAGGATCAGATTGAAGGACCAAATCCATTTGTCTCACAGTTGTTTAATCCGTTCCAGTCAGGAGTAATTTAGTCCTCTTCACTGCCTTGCATGTGATGTCAGTGGGAGGAAAGCACACACTACACAGCCAGCACAAGTTCAGAGCAGGAATGTCTCCATTTTCTTGTCACCTCTCCCTGAAGTTATTCGGCTGATGGCTGGCATTTGCTTCCCAGGCCAGCTCAGAGCAGTGCCTGTGATTTTTAATAACCATGCTTTGATAAGCACCCAACAATGTGAAGAAACTAATCTCATGCAGGTGACGGCAGGTGCTAAAGATGTGGGAGAACATGAATTTATTTTTTTCCTTCTCCTATTATTACTGCTACAGGCAAGGCTGATATAGGCCAGCGCTCTCAATCCATGCTGATATCTCAGCCTTTCACAAACTACTTCATCAACTTGATACCAACACATCACAGCTATTCCAATCCTCCTGATGAGCCTTTACATAGAGCCTTATGATTGTGACTAAGAATTGATTAAATAACTTTGAGCCATCTGCTTGCTGGCTCAGTGCTAGAAGCAGAGCACACAGATAAACACAACAAAGACTTGGGATTTTCTCTGTTAAAAAAGGTATTCTTAGGCTTAGACTCTTTTAACCATTTCTGAGGCAGTAACCAGAGTAACCACAGAACCCAGAACAGTTCGTCACTTTTTCTAGTAGAAGGAGCCCCACACTGGTGGAAGAAGAAATCCCTGAAAATATGTGACTCTTACAGAATGACGGACCACAAAACCTGCCACTTACTTAGAAGGAAAGGCATGAAACAAAAATCTTTACCAGACACCTTAATACTTAAATGCTTCTATGTCAACAATGAACGGAACTACATTCAGACAAGCAAGGTGAGGATTTGAAGAGGCTTCTCAAAATGAACTGATCTCTTGAAATCACAGAATTTTAGCTACCTAGACATTAAATGGGTAAAGAAAATAAAAGGCATCCAAAAAATCAGAAATTGCATCTTTTCTGAGACATATCACAACTAAATTTATGTCTCTCCTGAAAATTCCTGTTCTACCATCTGGAAGCCCCCCAAAATCTAACACTGATCAAGAAGTACATAGACTGGGGAGTTAGGAAAGGCCTATAAAAAACCCAGACATATTTCTGCAACATCTTCTAACAAGGGGTCCTCTTTGACTGCCAGTAAAACTTAAAAAGTTTGTCTAAACCTGGAAACTGATCTAGAGCACCTTGAGCTGTGATTTTAAAGAGAAGACTAAGTATGCATGGTTAACTTTTGTCGGCAGAAGAGTCATGCTTAGAGGCCCTCTGCCATTCTATTTTCATGTTGCAGCTTGGCTATTTTAAGGTTTCAGCAAAGTGCCATATTATTAGACCTACTGAGATTGAGAAATTTTACTTTTACTCCCCATTTTACAGAAGTGTTGATAAAAGTTAGAAAATAAGTACTAGCTTCTAAAAGCATCTTATATTAAAATTTGCACCTCTATTTGTTCAACTAGAGACATAACAACATTTTAAATAATTGTCTCCTGCAATTACGTTACGAAAATAGGCAGGTTGAGTTGTATATGATTGGTCTGTCAAGCAGGGTTTCTCAAACGTTTCTCCTTAAAAATTAAAGTGTGTGCTTAATAACTTACGGTCTGTGTGATTGAAGGCTTTGTATTCAATATAAAACCCTCTGTGGGTAACCAGCTCATCAGAATGGAAGTTGATTGCTACAGAATGGCCATATTCTATGTTTCTGTTGTTTTCTGAAAGAGCTTTACAGTATCTAGGAAGAAAAAGTGAGAAATATTAATTTCTAACCAAACTGACCACTACCATCCAGCTATGTCTCCTGTTACTGAATGGTAGTGATGTCAAAAAGCTTTAAGACAATGCAGTAAGGATCAGCTGTATTTTGGTGTTAAAAACAGTCCGACAGAAGTATTAGAAAGCCTAGTTACAAGTTTCTCCCACTCTGCAACTTTTTTGGGACCAGCAGACTTTGAAACAAAATACAGCAAGATGATTGGTGCCAGGATCTACCTTATAAACACAAACTGTTTCAATCATGCTTGATTTCAGATTGCCCATTTGGGTTTGCAAACCCAAAAGCTACCAATCCAGGAAATGATTAAATCATTCAGCCAAATCCAACAGCTATTGCTTGTTTCAACACGCTCCTTCCAAGAGACACATTTCTCTGAATGGTGTAATTTTTAGTGTTAGCGTAACAATTACAATCACCGAAGAGCAAGTGGTAAAGAAAATGAAACTTCTGATTATGAAACTCTTCACCCACATCAAGACCACAGCCAGGAATTTATAGTTCAGCTGCAGCTGCATAAAATCCTGTAGTTTTCTACATGATTGCTCTAGAGGAAAAAGCATTCAAAGTAAATACCTGTAAGAAAAAACCAGTATGCCTAAATGTGCAGAACTTCAAAGTGCAAATTAATATGTCAGAAAATAATGTATATACTCACCTAACTCCATCAATTTCTAACCAGTCTTTATCACATTTACTGGACCCTGGAGACTTCTCTTGAATTTGTATTACAAGGATTTTTAGTGAAAGCTTGTAGCCAGGTAATGGTGCCTAAAAATAAAAAGATAAATACCCTGACACACATTCACAAAATGAAAACAGCTTTTGCCTCCAAGATAGTTTACTTACCATGGGATTGAAAGTACTGCATTTCTATTATTGAAATTAGCACCTCTGAAGAAGCAAAAATGTTTGCTAATTTGAACATCTCTAGAAGCCTTTTTAGACCCAACTTTGGCTAGACAGTGCTAGATGAAGGGGTGTAAGCCTTTCTGCAGCCAGCATAAAGCACTGTATCTGAGGTTCATGCTAGGTTTGTAATGCCATGTGTTCCTGCTCCTGTCCCGCCCTGCCCAGAGGTGATAGTTTTGTGCTACAAGCTGCTAACAATTTTCATTGAGTACATGAAAGGTAGAGGCTTATCAAGTCACATACATGAAAAGTCTCCTTTACCAGGGGAAGTAAAAAAGTAGTTAAATGCTGAATGGAGTAATAGACCAACGCATTGGGGGTTGGCAGAAATCACGAGCAGATTTCAAATCTTGCCAAAGGCCTTGCTGGAAATTCAGAGGTGAATTTCTGAGCCAGAGAAGGTCCTGGCTCTGCAGAATTCAGGGAAATACAGTGTGGTATCCATCATGTGAGGCATGATTTACATGACAATTTTTTCTTTTTGACATAGAAGAAAAGTTCTTATTATCTGTCTGCTAGCAGTTGTCATCTTACACATTAATTTGTTTCTGTCATGAATAGTGCTCACACTTCTGGAAGTTGGCAGTATTTCCCTCCCATAGTTGGCACCTGTACATAGGACAGGAAAGAAATGGATGCCTGAGAAGAAGTCAGGTTCAGTGGGCTCACTAGGTTTTCTCTCCATTTCACCGACATCAAAAGCCATTTCTCCCAACTTTGTGTCTACATAAGATAAAGAAAAGTCATCAGTACTCAGAAGAGTTCCCAGCACTTACCTTGATGATCCAGGTGCAGTCAATGTTTGGTGGGTAGTAACTTGGGTAATAAGGGGAACTCAGTGTCCCATTCCAGGAAATATGATGACCACCACACACTAGGAGAGAAATACATCAGCAAGGAACACAATTATCTCAGCTGAACTAAAGTTCAGAGTCCACTTCACTTGCTAGAGTCTACTTCACTTGCTAGGACCTTGCTCTATGTACAGAGTTAGAAGAATACATTGTGACAGTATTAAACTCACATTTTTCCTGTATTAACTGAAAATCACATAACTGCCACCTCCCCATCACACTGAATTTCTCTTATTTTTGGATCAAATTACAGCTAAGGGCAAGTACAAAACACCTCCGACTGAAGTTTTTTTTTTTTAAAAAGCATTCTGTCATGGTAAAGGAAAGGAGCAACTACATGTGGACGCAACAAACCTCCCCCTTCTGATTTACTTCTGACTTTTCTGTAGGTATTTTCACAATTAAAAAGCAATCAGCCCAGTGAAGTGAAAATTGATTAATTTCATGTAATCAAGGAAGTCTGTGCGTTGGTTCTTAGTTTGAAAATTCATGCCATCTTTGCACAGTATCTTTGAGGTTTTATTTTCTACCAAGGACTCTCCTAGTCATCCAGGCTGTAGTGCTTTTGGTTCCCTTTAGGTAACACCGTGAATGCAAACATGAACATAAGAGAAAAAAAGACAATTTTGAAATTCAAAAAATCTTGTGGCAAAACCTGGGCTAAATATAATTTGAAATGCCCATACTCAGAACAATAAAGCCATTTTAATTAGTAATGAGCATGGGGTAAGTATTCACATAAGCAGCATGCAGAGAGACATAAGCTAAAATGTGGCAGCTTCAGGGGAGTTTATCCTCTGTGGCTTGTTCCACACATTAAAAAAATAGTCAAACGCTTCATTGTCAAAACTCTTTCACTTATACCTTACCAAATATCTGTGGCTAAACTTGACCTTGTGAAACCCCTTTATCTCTTCTAAAATTAATACTGCAGTTTAGCATTAGTCAAAATATTTCACCACACAGCATTCATGTAAAATCCATAGTACCCCATAGGTTTGGAATATACTTCTTAGGTCTGGAACACACTCCTCTTATTCAGTTAACTACAATGAACAATGCTTTCAGAAAAAGGAAAAAGATAAATTAGAAGTGTTTGCTCTTGTTTTCCATTTTCTTTAAACACACATTGTACGATCTGTGGATACACTTCCAAAACTGATAAAAGTGCTGCTCTGTCACTGGGGCTATCTAGCTTTGCCTGGACAGGCAGTGCGTGTAGCTGTCGGGCTGGCTGCTTTGCTGCCACTGCTCAGTGTTACCTGTATAGTGAGAGTAACAACTGGCAAGTAAGGCTTGAGTAGTTGTCAGGAAGACAAAGTTTTCCAGACCAAAGGATGTTCTCTCCTCTTTGTTCAATTCTCAGACTTCTGTAAAGTGGATCAGAACTATAATTCCCTGATTTATATGCCAACATTCCCTCCCCCAGATATGTTCAAGGCAATATCAACATTTTTAGAGGCAAAACCAGGAATAAGTGTGCTTCCATCTGATGCTTGTTTCTATTAACTACGTACTGATTTTAGGAACAGCTTGGAAGTGAGCTTTTAATATGTTGCTTTCTCCTCTTCGGTCCAGTGAGAAGGTAAGCAACATTACATTGCTTGATGAAGTTAAACGCACAACAGAAGGAGTCCAGGCTCCAGGCCCACACCATCTGGAGGGTTACAAAAAAAATGCTTTCAAAAAATAATCCCAAAATATTTCCCACATTCCTGTCGTCTTTGGTGGGAAACTGGGCAGAAGTAACACTTATCTGGGCATCTGTGTTTCAGAAGTATTCCCTTGGCTACCCTGTTATTCTTCCACCCAGCTGATAGTATACAGGATGCTAGAGCTTTCTAGCAGTGATGCTTAGTCACTCTGGGTGTACATCACTGTTTTCTTGCTTAGCAAGTACTCTGGAATTTTCATGCTCATAGAAGCATCAGAAAGGCAATGCCAGATTATGTTACTTCAGCGGTGATAGTGGCACTGAGGACCAGAGGCTAGGAATGAAAAGGCAACAAGTGCCAGTGCAGCAGTGTTGAGCAGCATCTACGCAACAGATAAGCCCAAAACATTTCCAGTCTATCCATGTTCAGCCTGGTTTCATATCAAAAAAAGCTATCACACAAAATGTGAAGCCCCATGCTTGGCAACTATTACTTCCTATTGTTCTTTTACTTAAATAATGAGTTAATTTATATCCTGAAGCTTGAAAACTTACTTCCACTTGTGAGACGCTATTTCTTGCATCTGTAAATTAATTTTTACTCTTATTCCATTTTGCAACCCACATAATATTTTGGACTTTTTTTCATTTATTTATATCTTGGTGATCCTTGTGGGTCACTTCCAACTCAGAATATTCTGTAATATGTGCGAATCTGTGTGTTAAAAATTTCTAACGGGTTTCTCTTTTTCTATGCACAGCAAATGAAAGTAATTAAGATCAGACTTCACAGTAACAGAGTATTTCCATCACAGCCCTGCATCAAGTTCTTTGATGTCACTGAGATCCAGATTGGCAGCATTAAAATCAAGTTTTTGAACCTTAAATTGAAAATAGTTGTCTTCTGCTTTAGGAGGCTATTCCTTTCACCCATTTGATGTGAGACACTAGTGGATGAATCTCTGATTTGCCTCTCCTGCAAACATTATTAAATCCTTTTTATCATAATAGCTGAAAAAACATTTATAAAATAACAATTTAAGTCCTCCCCACGTTGCCAGATGGAAATATTTCAGCATCTTCATCAACTCAGTTGATAGCCTGGTTTATCTTCTATCTGTACCTTCTGTCACAGTATCATCAGAACAGCAAGGCAAGCTATAAGAAGAGTTGTCCACATGAAATGCTTACTGTCACAGCACACCTCACCATCTCAGCTTGAACACTCTTCAGGATTTGTCACTGAACAGATGTATTACTGCAGTTTACAGAAACTGGTGAGAATCATTTCAATCATCATGTGTGACCCTAGACCTAAACATCAGGGAATAATGGCTACTATAGTTACTGGCTGTCATGGATATTGGACATACTGTTATTATTAGTTCTACTGTATGTTCCTTAAGTATGTCACTACACTGCTTTTGACCTAAGCAGAAAACTAACAGACATATGCAAAACAACACATTTTCTCGTGTTGCAATAAAAGCAACCAAAAAAGTCAGCTTTTTTGAGGTATCATCAGGCTTTTAGCATAATTTCAGTCCCCAGATTCTGTTTTGGTTCTTTAATAGACAGACATCAGTGCACATTCTTAAACTTTGTCTTACAGCTTACTGCATCAATATTCTCTGAATGTGTTACATCAGACACCTGTGTTGGTCTTGCTGTCTTCCAGGTGCTTTCATGTTCATGGCCAGCTCTACGTTTGTGGTTCCTAAAAAGCTTAGCCAGTGTTAATAATGCACAATGGAGCAGCAATAATCCATAATAAGTAGCAGAACAGATGCAGGCCCACATCAGGAACAGGATTCTCCTTGTTAAGCTAAAAATTGACAGTAACTCCTTACAAAAACCTTGTGTCCATTCCATGCCAACAAGGGCAATCTGTTATGTCTTGTTGCATAGAGAGAAATTACTCCATTAATAGAGCTGAAGAGGACCACGTCCTCAAGTAGCACTCCTAAGCAAGTGCATTTCAGATTCCTAGCTGAATCTTCATGTCCAGCTAATCTCTTCCTGAAAGCTCCTAAAAGACAAAAATTAAATAAAGTTCCCTTCTTGAAATCATCCATCCTCAGATCCTACAACTTCTTTATTTATTTGGTTGAAGAAGACAGATTCCTTATGTTCATATATGAAATTTGACTCTGAAAAGTAGGAGCAGTGTAGCCACTCAAATTTAAACATCATCTGACCTCACTTATGCAAATAAACCACACAGTGACTGAGGATGGAGCCTTCCGTAGACACAACCCCCCTGTTATGAACAGGAATTCACCTGTGACTGGACTGCTATAAAACATTTATTTTCTGAAAGTAATAAAATACAATATACTACAATAAAGCCTGTACCTTTTTGAGTTGTGAGAGTAATTGTATGAAATGGAACCCATTAAGAATAAGTCATAGTGTAGAATAAACCCCATAGAAATTTACAACAGGTTCCCCAGGGAAGGGGTCATGGCACCAAGCCTGTCAGAGTCCAAGGAATATCTGGACAACGCTCTCAGATGGTTTAGTTTTAGGTAGTCCTTTGAGGAGCAGGGAGTTGGACTTGAAAACCCTTATCAGTCCCTTCCAACTTTTTAAGATCTTTTTATTACCCCATACAAGACTTTTAATTAAGTTGTATTTCAAATCTCATATTTTATCAATTTGGTATGGTTTCAGATAGTTTCTGTACAGCTCAGTAAAACATCTTTGCTCTGCATATCATACCTGGTAATGATCTTGTTCTGCAGTGGAAGAAGGAAATCATATGCTGATAAGTGGTGTGACGCACAGCTCTCTGGAGTGACACCATGCAAAGTGGTAACTACCAGTCTCACCACGTAGTTAGAGGGAACTCGCAGCCTCCATTGATAAAAAGACTTTTTGGGATTCATCAGAGTTAGAGTCCTGTTGTTACCTGGCTTGGCATACAGGTCAAAGGATACTGCTACACAAAAGAATGTAGATCGGTGGATGAAAAACTGTTAGATTGAAAGACAAGTTCTTGGGTAAAATTTCAGACAAGGTAGAAACAATCACCTACCCACATTTCTTGACTACTCTAGTCCCTTTTTGCTCTTACATTAACAACTCTGTTCCCTTTTCCCTATCAGACAGCATCACCTTCTCCTGTTCTGGCCAAGGAAGTACAAAGCTTCACCATCACCAGCTCATTGCACATTCCATGAGCAGGAGCTGATTCAGCTGCAATTGCTACAATCTCTGCTTCGCACCCACTGCTTTCTTTGCCATTTTCTCTTCGTCCTTCTCTGTGCAATGAGAACACTAAGTACATGAAGACAAATCTCAAGATGTGCTTGATATGAAGAAATCAGGCAAAGTGAATTAAAGCTCTCCATTATCTGATTGATAACTAATAACCCATAACCAAATTATCCAATCACGAGACAAATAATGTATAATTGTTTAGAGGTTTTTTTGTTTGGTTTCTTTTTAAAGATGCCAAAAATAGGAGCCACAGCTCACTGCAATTCAGTGGGAACTATTAAATTTCAACCACTCTAGCTGGAACACTAGAATAAAATCTGTAAGGTATGTTCATCCAGCCTTCATTTGAAACACAAGCTGTGGAGATTCTATAGTCTGTTTTAGTTCATAAGCCCTACAGATATAAGAATAATGGGAAAAATGCCGTTTTTCTGTCACAGGATTCCATTCCCTCCCCACCCCGCACCCCCC
>VZRR01005307.1:83158-138652 GCA_013398015.1 Oreocharis arfaki
ACCCACAAAGCGGTATCACTTGGGATTGAAGCATAATTACCTGATTTTAGCATCACATCATATTCTGTGGAATCTGAAACTGAAATTTAATAACTATCAGCTACACAAGCCAAAGACACCAACTGGAGAAAGAAAAATAGACAGAATAGGTATTAAATGACAGGTACATCGTTACCAAAAAGCTCCATTGTAACAAGATCAAAATCCTCCTCCCCAGAACTGAACAAGTGAGCTGCTTGTTTACTACAGATTTCTTTTTGTTCCATTGGGGTTAATTTTTTAAGAGAAGCAACTATATCTTGTGGCGCCCAGAATGTATTCCAGAAGTAAGCTCGCAGTCCAGATTGTCCTTCACTGTGAAAGGAGAAAAATGCATCATAAATACAATCTAATACAATTTTGGACATGGTTTCTACCGGTCTGCATTTTTGTCTGGCACAGTTTCGTAGTCAGTTGAACCTCTGTGCCAATAGTTGCTGCTAAACATGGTGGCAAAAAGCTCTCTTGTTTAACAATTATTTTTGATATACAGTAGAAATATTTTTGACATATGGGGTACACACTGAGACTGAAAACCACACCTTGAAATCCTTCAATAGTTTTTATGAAATTAGGTGTTACCATCCCTGCTATATAATTATACACTTTTAAGATCATGTAACAGCTCCAGACACAATGTAACTAATATTTTTTAATGGAAGCCAGCTCCATACAACAACAGAATTTTATGCCCATGTTTTGATACAGCATTTCACACAATTTTTTGTTGAAATAAACAATCTTTGAGCATACACATACAAGCTATTACTTCAGTGATTCCACCACAGTCTTCCTTTTGACATCACCTGTGTACTGACCCTTCAGGGTTTTCAGCAACAACCAGGATTGTAGTAACCTGCTGCTCAATGGATTTACATCTCTTACCAGGAGCTCAAATAGAGTATTTTGTTCCAAATTATACATTTAAGGGGTTGTTTTCAGAGGTTAAAAAGGAGCTTCATTTGAATGGACAAAACCAAAATAAGATTCTGCAAGTGCTGAATTGTTATTTCCAAAATTAAAAGTAGATTAATAGACAACAAAACAACCCATAGACTCAGGACCAATTAATCAGACAATTTCTCTCTCCAATTCTACAGGGCAGGACAAAAGTCACACCATTAGCTTAGCTCATATACTTAAGTGCATTTCTGCATTTTAAATTCTCTTACAGAGGTGTGCATATTCTTCCAGATAACTAATTTAAATACATGAAAAAAAAAGACAAACACAGCTGAATATTTCAAATTTCTACTATATGCTGAAACAGCACGTACCTGAAAGCAGCCACTACAGACCTCAAGTAGGACTTTCCCAAGAAGGAAGATTTGTATGTTTCTGCCAACTGACAATTAAATAGCAGGAAAAGAAAATGTAACATTATATTTTAGTGCCAATATTATCTCTAATACTATAAAGTGCTTGTTTTTTTCATTCTTTCCTCTTCCTTACCCCCCTCCCCACACATTACAAGCACGGTCCATCATTTTCACAAAATGTATCAAATAAGGATCATAAATGTGTACTACATTCCACTAAAAATTTGCTTGTAAGTCACATCACATTTCAAGACCATTGAGACAGTTCTTGATCACTGGTAATAAAAAATGTCTTTATGAATACATTTACATTTTTGTTTCAGTCTTTAAATTTCCAGTATAATCAACTGGTATTGGCTGTGCACAAAGCAGCTTTGAGACACCAGATTAGTTCTTTTGGGAAATACAGGCTAACAGAGAACAGCTTTGTCTTCAAAACTGCTGTCCACATGTACCTAGGAAACAGTATTGATCTCACAAACAGAAACTCAGAAGAAGGGCAAGAAAGCAAACATTGTTGTGAGTGATAAGGAAAATGAAACAGAAAAGTGAAGCATTGAATTGGAGGTAAAATTAAAAAGAAAAAGAAAAATGTAGAAGGAATAGAGCTTGAATAAAGTAAAATAAAACCCACTCTCCTATTTCCTTCAAGACAAGTAATTTGTCCATAACCCTGAAACCTTCTTACCTAGAAAATATTACAGTCCTTACTGTAAGACACACAGCCCCATCTGTCTAGCTACATTTCTAAATCTGAAAACTGCCAAGGCTCTTGCTAGCTTTAAACTTACTATTTCAAAGGAAAAAAAAATGGCTAACAGGAGTCCTCTCCTCATTCCCAGTCTGATTCTGCATAAATATTTACAAAATATTGCTCTACTTACGTGGGAACTTACATAATTTTGGATTGTTTTTGCTTGCAGGAGGAATTTCTGTGATGTTGGATCATTGAGGTCATTTGTGTAAGTCAAATTAGGAATTTCTACACTTCCACCAATATAAATAAAGGAAAAAGCTGGAGCTGAGGAAAAAAAAAAAAAATTAGCACACCTAATAATGTTACAGAACAAGAGGCTTGCAGAAGTACGTGCTTGTCCTTGGCATTTGCAGGTATTAGCTCTTAAGAGAAGCATGCAGTAATAGCCAAAGCACTGAGTCAGTCCCACTGACAGACTAAAGCCCAGCAGGTAAGGAAAGGAAAGGAAAGTGATAAAGATTTAGGCAGGCATTTCTACTAGGAAGATTCCATTTTTAAGATTCCTTTTTTTTGCAGTGCTCTCCTCCTTAAGAGGCATGGTTTTAATGGCTATGTGTTGACACTTGGGAAAGTACACAAAACTATTTAGGTACTCATTCTGTTTTTAAAAAAAATGTGTAGAGAAAATAGATAATTCCTATAGGTTCCTGGAAAAGATAACACTTATAATAATGGTGTCACGAGCAGAGAAAAAAATAATTAGAGATAAAATGCATGCTTTCACTATTCTTGTGCAACTACTAACTGCTAATTGCTGTGCATTTTGTTGCTTTAGAAAGACATTAAGGAGAAGGAAAAGTCAGTAGTTTATAGACACACATTATGTGCTCAGCTGCTTAGTGCAGAGCTTTTCAAAGTGTGAAATATCCATTCCCACCCAAACCATGCTGAGGAGTAACACTTACAGAGTGAGTAGTGCAGGACTAGCACTATTACTGTAACTGTTAAAGAAACTGTAAGTAATATTCCTAGAAGCCATCTCCTCCAGAAACACAACTTTATCCATTTGAAGAAACGATACTTTTGGCACAAGTCTTCTTGGTAGGATGGACAGTAGCAAACATGCGGACTTTCCTAGAGAAAGACCATGGAAGGCATCCATCAGTAAGACAAAAAAGAAGAGCTCTTATATCGCATTTCGGTGTATTTACCCTCTTAGTTTTAAAGAGATGAAAATAGAGGTAAGATCTTTCATGTTACCAGCTACATCACACATGAAACCTGCATCTCTCTTGGCTATTTCCTCCTTGTATGCATTTCAAGCTGTGAAAATGTGAGGGGGAATTGTTATCACTTTAGTTAAGAGCAATTTATGAAGAACAGCAATTTATTTTAATGCACACAAGAATGGACAGAGATAATTTATTTACTATGCTTCTACTACAAAATTTAGCTGGTGGCTCTTACCTGTCTTGCAGCCCGTTCAGTGTCCAGAGCCGGAATGCTGTACACAGAAATCCGGCTGGAGGGAAAAGCCTGGAGCATGATGCTGTGACAAATGCCTTTTGACAAACCTAGCAACAACCCCCTAAATTAACCTTGTTCCTTAAACATAACTCAGAATAGCTGCTCTCCCCACCACACACACAGGGCTTCTCTTATTTCACCTCTGCCATACTGCTTGAAGCTGGAGCCAGCTGATCTGCAGTCAAAGAAGGTGGGCAGGAAAATTACCATCACTGTAACACTGTAACTCTTTGTTTTCCTAACTGGCGTAGTAAGATATGGATCCCATCATTTGAAAATAGATCACCTCTTTCAGGAATACAAGAGTAGGGAAATAATTTACAACACAATGCAAAGGACATGCAACCAATTTACAGATAAAAGATCTCAGGGCAATATAAATGAGACAACTTCTAATAAACACCTAGTGGAATCCATAGAGATATCCACAAGAGAGGATAAATGCTCAGTTCCACATATCACCTTAGTTTTCCAGCTTCAAGATGGCACCACAGAATAAATGTGGTAAATAAATTGCAAACCAACTTATGTTCACATTTCCTGTTTGAAAGGAGAAGCAGCTTTAAGTCAGCAAACCAAGTTCAGCATATTCTGCACGTAAAGTAAGAAAATCAAGGATGAGTGTGGGGAAATAACATATTTGATATGTGTTGAGAGAGAGAGAGAGCACAACAAAGAAAACCTAGAAAGCAAAACGAGATGAAGAAATCTCAGCCCCAGAAAAATTATACAAAGGGAACAAACAAATCCCAACATAGTTCACACAGGGATTGCGAAAGGGATTAATTGGAAGGCAATCCTCACAGCTCAGAAATTCAAACTACAGCTGTAGACAGATGGCTTTGTTCAAGTCCTCCTTTTTTCAACAGTCTGTCTCTGAGACACACACAACCTGCTGACTGATACTTTACTCTTTCCTTCATGGAAAAGAGAAAAAAACACAGAAAAAAGCCTAGAGGAAATAAACTCACTTTTGCATAAAAATTGTATCAGGACCTTTCAGAAACATCAGTTTTATTTGGGCAAGGACAAGATCATCACAATAACACACATCACTATGTTTATTCATCTTGTTAAGGTTGCCTGAAGCTAGAGAACTCAAATTCTTAGGTGGATGAACTTGAAAATAAAGAAATGAAAGCAGGAAATAAAAGAGTTAGTATCTCTAAATCATGCAGTTAATTTAAATGAAAGCTGGAGAAGGAATAAGCATGCAACAAATCACTACTTTTAGCAGCAGAACTTCTGATCTTCAAAAATTAGGGCCCTATGGATTTGAAAGGATTGAGTTCACTTTTGGCAATGTCTCCTCTCCCTTTCTCCCTCTCAGCTGTTCTTGGTGGAAGAGGCATGGAAAGTAGTATTTGCCAGAGTGCAAACAGTTCATTGCTGCCTCACAGTTACTTCTGTCTTGGCCGTGCACATCTCAGAAGAAATGACGAGTAAGCCTCAAGCTCTCTGTTTACATGATCAATTGCATCTTTAGCTTCCTGACAGGTGAGTGCACCTGCACTTAGTTGGTGTCTTGAAAATGTAGTTTATTATTGCACCTCCCCCGTGTCTCCAGACATCTGCATGGAACAAGCACCACAAGGAACAGCCTCCTCATTTTTCAACAAAGCTTGAAACAATGGTATTTATTACCTATTATATGTGAATCAGCAAAAGACATGCAAAGAAATTCCACCACTGAACAGTTCTTCCAAATACGATTTTAATGAAGATATCCAGGACATGTTTTGTTCCCAGAAAACAGTTTTCAAGTTACAAGACTGAAGGCACATATTTGTGTATCCATGGTGCAAAATTTGACACTCGTGTGTAGACACCTGGGAAATTTGGTCTTCCACATCCATAACCCCAGCTCACAATGCCAGTCAAAAACCATTTTCCATCTCCATTGCTTTGACATGACAGTGGTCCACCAGAATCACCCTAAAAATAATATATTGAGTTATATGTGTTTAGAATATGAATTATAAAAACTGGGGGAAAATCCACAGGAGATATTTTGCGTGAGTAATTCCAGTGATTATATTTTCATAGTCACGTAGCTCAAACAACTGACAGGGGTTTTTTTTCAAGTACATGGGATTCCATAGTTGTACCAAAATTTGCTCTTTCACAAGAGAGAAGGTAATTCTCACTCTTTAAAGACACTAATTAAGATATTATTTTGCATGGACTACATTTGAAATTCACTTTTTTTTTTTCTAGCCTCAAACTTACAGCTAAACCCCAAATCTGCTACTTAACATGTGCATACATTCATAGGTTACACACTAAAACTCGAAAATAGTAAACTTTTTAGAAATATTAAAAAATGAAATAACATAAATACAGTAAATAAACTGTTTAATAATTGCATGACTTCTTTCTAATTAGAGATAAATGGAAACAGATAGAATCCCTCAACCATTTTGTGTTTGTGGCTTTTCTTGATTTTTTTTTTAAGAAGGAAGAAGAGCCTAAGCATTGTCCTTTAGCAGATACTAGACAGCATGTAATGTTTAGAGGCCCATAATGTCTTTGTAATTAGAGCAGCTAAAATGAAGTCGGTTCTAGACTTCAAAATTTAGTACAGGATGTCATAATGCTGTAATATAGGACAAAACAACTAGGGCTCTTCCCTTACAGGGTATTCTGGTAGAAATGCGTTGGCAGAGCTTCAGGTATAAAGCCATTTGCCACCATTTGGGGAAAATTCCTTGGACAAAGCTTATACTTCCCTGTAAGGCTCTGCTGTACACATAGCATCTCTGAAAAAGACACCCAGTGGTACATTAAACTTCACCAAAACATTGAGCGCAAGAAATAACTTCCAAAAGCAAAAGGTGCATTTGGCAAAATTCAGATGTTTTGCAAGAGGAGTGCCTTCTTTCTAGGCAAATATTTTGTTAGAGCTAGAAAACTATTTTGACTTCACTTTATAGGTTGTTGGGATATGCAGGTTGGAAGGGACCTCTTCTAAGGTGCTTAGGTGGCACCCACTCCTCAAAGCAGGATTATCTCGAATTGCCTCAAAAAAGGTTTAAGAATTTAGAAGACAATTTCTTCCTTCCATGACAATTAAGATTTTACATTTAGAGAGTAAAATATGCAAGTCTTTTCCTTCATTCCTAGGACAAAAGAAAAATGGAATACCAACGTTTTTCACAAAACAGGAATACCACAATTTGATTAGCTGTAACAACTTCCAGACACAGACAAAAATCATTTGCCCTCACTAAAATGCAGCCAATATGATGCCTTTCCTTGCCTGTATCTTGAATGGCCATAAACAAACAAATTCTCCAGTTACTGAAAATGATACTTAATATCAATGGTCTCACTAACCTCTAAAAGCAGCTGGTGCATTACACTCCCTCAGCCATTGTAGTCTCACTCACTTTTATGTAGGTCAGTGAAAGCTAGAATATCTTGAAGATTCCAGACCTCCATCATAAAAAATTGGTTTTACTATTATTTTAGAAGTAAATTTACTACTGTTTTAGCAGTAAATATTTATGGTTTATATAAGTTCAATGTAATATAATACGACATATAAGATCTGTAATATCAAGAGTCATAGAGATACATATTGTGTATCTATGAGATTTTACCACTATTCACTAGAAGTAAATTCAGCACTTTACGTTTATCATCTTTCAGCTTTTCCAGATAAGAAATATCTTACATTTGTAAATTTATGCCTAATTGTCTGCATCTCATCATACAGTCCAGTAGTTCCAAGCTGGAAGGGAGGGATCCTGAAAAGACACTGAGAAAGCTAGTTTCTCAGTTTTTCCTTCAGCTGAGAGCCTATTGTGACAAAAACTGCCTGATATCAACTTGTTATTGGGACCTGTAATTTGATTGGTTCTTGACCTGCAACTGAAACTTAGTGATGCTACTGATGCACATAAAGCAGCAGAACTTTGAAATCACCCACAGAAGAGATTTGCTGACAGACAATTTTCACACTGCTCTTTTTCAGAACTGAAACACATTGACCACAAAGTGTCAACTCTTACACTTCATCATGCAACAATGAAAGACAAGATAAGCTCTACGCAAAGTGCGCTGAGATACATACTTTACACCCATCTCTTTTCCCAGATGACAGCCCAGCACAAAACATCCTAGCTGTGATAATCCTGTATGTGGAGTGACATAATGTCTGGTCAATAATTTCTACCTCTGCTTTCTGAAGAACTGCTGAACCTTCATCATCTGGAAAACAAATTCAGAGAAGGGTGATTCAACAGAGCTTAGCATTTTACTCATCTTTTGAAATACAAGACAAGAAGTCTTCAGAAAATATCCACAGATACTTTCGATCATCTAATTATTCCAGTTTCCACACAACTAACTGCAACAGAGCAGAAAGCCTGTTCTAACTATCAGACAATTGTGTAATGTGATCTGGGTCCTTCGGACACACCAAATACAATGGCATAATCACTAGGATTGGCCAAAAGGTTTTTTGTTTTTTTCCAAAATGTCTCAAGACTTCTTAATTTGTTCTCTTTTTATTTCAAAAAGGAATTTTACAAAGATATTTAGACCATCACCTAACAGATTTGCAGCGAGGGCAGTATATCTGAAGGAGCCAAATTCAAGATTAAGATTATAAATCAGAGTTTCAGAATGCTAATTTTGGCAGCATAAAGAACCAATTCCCAAACTTGGTTCTTTCTGTCTGAAAGATTCAGTAAAACACCTCTTTTTTATAAGATATATACTTCAATAATAACAACAGAATTAACCCAATTTTTCCCCTCCTTTCAATACAGCAGGCCCAATCTCATACTGGGTGATCCTTTCACAATCTGGTTATAGCCAAAAACCCCTCACCCACATATTCAAATACGCGAGTTCTGGTTTACATTACAAAACTTTGTTTTAGGATTTGATAAAACTAGTATGTAAGAAAGTATACTTTGAAGTTAAAAGACTGATTTGGCACTTGTGTTATAGAAACTGACAAAGGGAATAGAGGGAAACAGGGAAAAACACTCCTCTGGAGTTTTTTTTGAGGCATTACATTTATCTTTCAAATAACCATCTTTTTAATTTCGCATGTGACTAACCAGCAGCCCAAAGAGAGAAACCACATCATCCCACACCTCCAAAGGGAACAGAGGGGAAAGACAACACTGTGATATTTTGGAGTAAGTGTAGCTCCCTACACTAACAACACAATATGTAAGACTTTCAGATCCATGGGACCAGCAGCCAATTTTCCTGAGCATATGAAGGTAGGCACACACTCCCCCAGCTGTGAAGGCTCTTGGGAACAAGATTAGCTCAGCAGAAGGGATAAAACTTACCTGCTTCTTGCTTTTGGCCCCAACCTGTTATCCAGCACTTGTCCCCGCTGCGGGCTTTATGGGAAGAGGGAGGCAGGCAGATGGGCTGGATGAGGTGGCTCATGGTGTCCGGCCACGGCGTGCTCAGCCGCAGCAGCGCAATGTCGTAGTCGTAGTTCCTGCTGTTGTAGTACTCATGGATTATGATCCGCCTCACCGCAGACACAAACTTGGCACGGCCTTGCATTTGCATGCCCAGGTGGGCACGCCATGCTCTGGGGTCAGCCAGCCTGGGTGGGAGCAAACAAAGAAGACGTTTCTTAAAAAAGTACCTCAAAACACCCACTGACAGCAGGGCTGGGGAAAGGGGAGGGCAGCACCTCCATGCAGTTCATACTCTGGAACCTAAAGGCATTTGTGGATTCTGGCCATGTTTGGGACAGAGTTAGAGGGAAGACTGCTTACTTGCTCCCTTGAAAGCAGTGGGCTGCAGACACCAGCCATTCTTTGGATATCACTGATGCTCCACAGTAAGCAGCTCCCCCAAAATGAAGGCTGACCTGCCAGGGCCATTCACCTTCCTCAGTGTTTGAGCCACCTACAATCCGAGAGACGAGATTGCTGATCTTGCTACTGCCACAACCTGCAAGGGATATTTCATGTTATAATCCCCATCTCCAGTACCCTCCTTTCATGAGGGGGCTTCCCACACAGGGCATGAAAAAATATTGCACTTTGAAATATTCTGAAATCTATTTTGTTCTCCTGCTACAATTGCAAAACTTCTCTCTTCGGCTACTCCATTAATGAAACAAGAGGTGACTCCATAAAAACGCACTAGTCTGGAAATTTTACTAAGTCCCTTTTCTAGCTCTGCTACAGAAATTAGCCCCTAAATATTTCTTGTGTTAGAAATGTCAAAGGATCCATTGATTTAATAAGCATAACAATGCATAAACACAAATAGGCAATCTCTCATCTCTTTTTGATACTGCCAACCCTGATCTGAAAGGAGACCATCAACAAAGAAGTTCAACGTCATCAGAACACTTATTTCTTGCCAAAACAGTGGCAATGATACAAGAAACATGTATATGGAGATTGGACATTAATTTGAGAAGAAACCAGGTGGTACAATCAGTATTTTGTATGGAAATGACTGACAGTCTGACAATGCTGTATATTACTAACAGGTGAAGAAATCATGTCTCATCAGCACAAAAGTCTGAACTCTTAACTGAAACACAAGGAAGAAAGACCCTTCTGTAGAGTCTCATGTCCATCCCCAGTGCCTGCACATAAAATTTCTGCTCAGGAGTTTTAGTCCCACACATAGGTGTTCATACTTCTGGACCCTTTCTTGAACATATCCAAAAAGTCGAATACCGCTTTAATGTTTCCAAATAAAAGTATGCACATGGCTAGTCTCTTAAGATGACCTACTGGATCCAAGGCAAGTGCTGAGAGATTTGACATACAGGCGGCATGCCAGAGACAGCTGAGGGCCAGGCAAAATCATAAAATCGTAGAATGGTTTGGTTTGGAAAGGGACCTTAAAGATAATCTAGTCTCAATCCTCTGTCATGGGCAGGGACACCCTCTCACAAAACCAGGTTGCTCAGGGTTCTATCCAGCCTGGCCTTGAACAATGGCAGGGATAGGGCATCCACAGCTTCTCTGGGCAACCTCTGCCAGGGCCTCACCACCCTCACAGTGGAGAATTTCTTCCTTATATCTAACCTAAATCTACCCTTTTTTATTATAAAGCCATTCCTCCTTGTCATATCATTACACGCCCTTACATGAAAAAGTCCCTCTCCAGTTCTCCCGTAGGCCCCTTTAGGTATCGGAAAGTGCTAAGAGCCTTCTTCCTAAAGCTATCTATCTATTCTCCAGGCTGAACAACCCCAGCTCTCTCAGCCTGTTTTCATAGGAGAAGTGCTCCAGCCCTCAGGTATCTTCATGAACCTCCCCTGGACTTGTTCCAACATGTCCATGTTATGTAATATACCCGAGACTATTCAGTTTAAGCAACTAATCCTAAGCCCACTTTTACTGCTACTGCAGTGACAATCACCTGTTTGCATTACAGCAAAACAAACTGAAAAGGTTGTACAGAGGTTACTTTAGGGAGGTTTAAGACTATAACCTAACTTGATACTATAAATCGGGGTCTTCACCACCTGGATGAGTCAGAGAAGTGAAAAGTTCAGAGGTTTTTTCTCACTGCAGCTGTATCACTCCAGAAGTCCAAATACAGTCTGACTTCAACAAAGTGCCTGGCATTGCTGCAGACAACAAAAGTGCTGCCTCACCAGCTAACCAAGTTCACTCTGTAATTAACCCTGCTGCCCTAATCCTTAGCATAGCTGCGATAAGCACTACAGCTGTCTAAGGCTCCCCATAACTGGAAGCCAACCGTCCCACAAGAACTTCGCAAATTCTGCAAACAGATCTGAAGTAAACTGATAGCTGATCATTACTCCACTATCACAGAAATAACTCAATAAAAATTCAGTACCTCCAGCATGACTTGTACCCACGCCAAAACAGGAAGAAATAAAGGTCTTTATTTTGTAAGAAGTTCAAAGTTCAGAAAGATGAATGTTTGAGAGGAACTTACTGCAGCTGCTTTCATCACTTCCATCAACACAGTCCACAGTCCCATCACACCTTGCGTATTGCTTCCTAATGCAAATGTTATTCCTGCACTTGAATGTATGGTTGGTGCAGGGAATACCTGAAATAGTTGTGAGGAAAAAAACCCAAAACAACCATTGGCTCGGCTTAATATGTGAAGACATGTCTACACAGATAGAAGATGTACATGTATTAATAGATAAGAGTAACATGACAAATAAGCACTTTGGCTGGGATGGCTTAAACCAACCTCTAAACAGAATAAACTATTCAAATAGAACTGCATCTATACTTGGGTGTGCATTTACTTGGCCAATTCCAAACAAAGATTTCCTCACATCCTTTCCCAGAGCACTAACAAACACAGATATAGTAGTGAAAATTAGATGAAGAGTGTAAGAGTAGCAAGAGAAAACATCCAGTACTCTGGAAAGAATCTCTCCTTTGTATTTCAGTATTAAATGTGAAATGAAAGATTGCAGTGAAAGCAGCCTTTTTAACTATATTCAGTGAAACTGTAACCCCCCAAGCTCAGCATTTCCCTGTTTCCCTGTGGCTTGCAATAAATGAGGCCACTCAAACCCAATCTATTTTTCTTGTCAATGCACAGAAATATCTTGTAATCATTTACACAGACCATCTTGTCAGAGAGGTCAAAAAAGTTTTCTTTAGAAAAGTCCCTTTTAGCACTTTTCAGTTGAGCTCCCTTTCATATGCCACAGTGTCCATTTATTCTAAAAAGTTCAAGAAAGTTCTGATTCAAAACTTTCATTTGCTTAATGCTAAATTTATGGCTTCCACTAACCTTATAACCCTGAAAACTGCTACAGAGAAACCATTATTTTTATAGTTATTCTACAGATGGTAAAACAGATTCAGGAATTAATTTGCACAGATCATGCTGTAAAGAGATAAAATCTCAGATTCAAGCTTTAAATCCCTAGATCTCCATCGTGCACCTGAAGCACTTAATTCTTCTGCCAGTATTTTGCAGAAACAGATGTTCATGAGCTTATTAAAAAGAAATAGTTTAGAATCACTAATGGCTTGTTTATATGTGTATCAGAAAAATTGAATGGAATTATACAGCCCAAGTGAGATTTGACAGTGCCTCTTAACCCTCTGAATGCAGCATCCAGAATTCAAGTCAGGAATAGATAAATGTGGGAATTAACAGCAGGTCAGAAAGCCTGTCTGAGTCTGACATTGGTCTCAGCACAGTTCATTTCTACGTGTGAGAAATCTAGTCGAGAGAAGCAAGAAATTCAAAACAATAGAGGGAGTAAACAGCAACGAGGCTGCAGCTGGCCTTTTGTTTGGATTCTTAGGATGTCTATGTTGTAGATAACTAATAATAGTATGGTATAGTTAAAATAACTGATGAATCTACTGTAGTAATTGAGCAACCAATGGACAACTAACACCAATGATAAACATACAAAAGTGTATATATACGACACTGGCTCTTGGAATAAACGCTTTTTGCCTGCATTTTATGTTAGAATCAGTGTGTGTCGCGCGTCCGCCTCAACTGCGACACTTGTCACCCGAACAGGGACATTTGCAAGGACCCTACCTAGGGTGGGCGGTTGGGTGACAGACCGCCAGAATTGGGGGCAGAGCCCAGGTTTTGAGAGCAGAGGAGTTCTGCTTTGGTCCGGACCTGAATTTGGAGTACCGTGTGGTGGTAAGAAAACCTGAGGACCCGTTGTCATGAGCAATAATTTATCAAATAAGGAAAAGACTGTACTGTCGACTTGGAAGTCACTTCTAAAGGGAAAGGGTTTTAAAACCACAGACTTTGGCCTTCAAAGCATATCGCTCTGGGCATGATCTCAGGACTTCCCCGCGGATGCCAGTGTAGCATTCAGTGTGATGGTAGCATTCAGTGGGAGAGAAACTGTTTGATGTGATTGCCAAAGGAGATAAAAATGCCATGGGTGGACGTGCGACAGATAAACGACAGAAGAGAGAAAAAAAGTTATTCAGGAGAGCAGCCTTACTGTGGGTGCAGTTCTGCTCATCTTTTCCATTCTCACAATCACGTACTCCATTGCAGGCAAGCAAGTTGTCATGTACTGCGAAGCTGGAGTTACAGTTCCACTCAGGGACAACTTCAAAAACATAAGCCAAATCAGGTATAGAAGCATTCCTGTAAATGCTAACACATCCCCTTCTGGCTATGTCTAGATACCATATTCATTCCTTCACAGCACGGTACAAGGATGGGCATGAGTGCTGTATTACGTATGGAGAAAATAGAGCAAAAAGGAGTTCAGCGAGCTCCCCAGGTGGAGATGTTTAGTATCACTCTCATCTACGGTATGCACCACCCTTTGTAATTTCCCCCCAAAAATAAAATAACTCATCTCAAAATGGTACAGAACTTTATTAATAATTGCCTTTTAATTTTATTTATAACTGTATTAATAATTGCCTAATTAATAATTCCTTTTATCACATGAGGAAAAACTAAAATATAGCCTACTACAGCTATTACTGCACTTCTGAATTTCTGCCTTGTGCTCTCCAGTGCCATACCTTCTTCATTCTTGGTTTTGTCCCTTGCTGATTAACTACAAATTAAGCACTAAAGATGGATAGTCTGTACCCGGACATACAAAGGAAGCTGAAAACATCCTTTTGTTATCCCCATTAAAAAATTTCACCTTGTTTCAGCTGTCTTCTAAGACTACAGAACACATTCACTGTGTTTTCCAGTCAAGATCTCTAATAAGTGAATACAAACCACAAGAGAGTTCATCACTTTCATCGAAGCAGTTGTTGATGCCATCACAGCGCTGCATCTGCTGGATGCATAAGCCAGTAGAACACTTGAAATGTCCAGGTGGACATGCTGGAAGTTAAAAGAGAAAAAAAACCCAAACAAAACCAAAAAAACTCAAGCAGGCAAACTTTAAAATTTCCTTTTCACAAATATTGCCAGCTTGTTTCAATTTACAGTCATTATGCTGCTCCAAGGAACAATAAAGTTGATCTAAATTTAATAGTCTGTATACATCTCCAGCACTTAAATTGAATTCAAATGTTGAAAACTGGGATTTAAAGAAGAGGAAAAAAATTCTCTAAAGTTCCAATTCAGCTACTCCTGGAATATGCACTACAGGCTCTCTAGGGCTGGATCAAATCGGCCAGTGTTATATGGTACAATACAAGACTGCTTAGAATGCCATCTTTATTTTAAAGGACAGTCTCACTTCCAATAACCAAAATTTGCAGCACTTTGCAACTCTGGCAAATAACCTGCACTGAGGTGGTGTATGAACTACATAATTCTGCCTTATAAACTAAAATAATCAAAATANNGGTAAGAAAACCTGAGGACCCGTTGTCATGAGCAATAATTTATCAAATAAGGAAAAGACTGTACTGTCGACTTGGAAGTCACTTCTAAAGGGAAAGGGTTTTAAAACCACAGACTTTGGCCTTCAAAGCATATCGCTCTGGGCATGATCTCAGGACTTCCCCGCGGATGCCAGTGTAGCATTCAGTGTGATGGTATGGAAGGCAGTGGGAGAGAAACTGTTTGATGTGATTGCCAAAGGAGATAAAAATGCCAAGGGTGGACGTGCGACAGATAAACGACAGAAGAGAGAAAAAAAGTTATTCAGGAGAGCAGCCTTACTGTGGGTGCAGTTCTGCTCATCTTTTCCATTCTCACAATCACGTACTCCATTGCAGGCAAGCAAGTTGTCATGTACTGNGCATTCAGTGGGAGAGAAACTGTTTGATGTGATTGCCAAAGGAGATAAAAATGCTGCGAGGTGGACGTGCGACAGATAAACGACAGAAGAGAGAAAAAAAGTTATTCAGGAGAGCAGCCTTACTGTGGGTGCAGTTCTGCTCATCTTTTCCATTCTCACAATCACGTACTCCATTGCAGGCAAGCAAGTTGTCATGTACTGCGAAGCTGGAGCTACAGTTCCACTCAGGGACAACTTCAAAAACATAAGCCAAATCAGGTATAGAAGCATTCCTGTAAATGCTAACACATCCCCTTCTGGCTATGTCTAGATACCATATTCATTCCTTCACAGCACGGTACAAGGATGGGCATGAGTGCTGTATTACGTATGGAGAAAATAGAGCAAAAAGGAGTTCAGCGAGCTCCCCAGGTGGAGATGTTTAGTATCACTCTCATCTACGGTATGCACCACCCTTTGTAATTTCCCCCCAAAAATAAAATAACTCATCTCAAAATGGTACAGAACTTTATTAATAATTGCCTTTTAATTTTATTTATAACTGTATTAATAATTGCCTAATTAATAATTCCTTTTATCACATGAGGAAAAACTAAAATATAGCCTACTACAGCTATTACTGCACTTCTGAATTTCTGCCTTGTGCTCTCCAGTGCCATACCTTCTTCATTCTTGGTTTTGTCCCTTGCTGATTAACTACAAATTAAGCACTAAAGATGGATAGTCTGTACCCGGACATACAAAGGAAGCTGAAAACATCCTTTTGTTATCCCCATTAAAAAATTTCACCTTGTTTCAGCTGTCTTCTAAGACTACAGAACACATTCACTGTGTTTTCCAGTCAAGATCTCTAATAAGTGAATACAAACCACAAGAGAGTTCATCACTTTCATCGAAGCAGTTGTTGATGCCATCACAGCGCTGCATCTGCTGGATGCATAAGCCAGTAGAACACTTGAAATGTCCAGGTGGACATGCTGGAAGTTAAAAGAGAAAAAAAACCCAAACAAAACCAAAAAAACTCAAGCAGGCAAACTTTAAAATTTCCTTTTCACAAATATTGCCAGCTTGTTTCAATTTACAGTCATTATGCTGCTCCAAGGAACAATAAAGTTGATCTAAATTTAATAGTCTGTATACATCTCCAGCACTTAAATTGAATTCAAATGTTGAAAACTGGGATTTAAAGAAGAGGAAAAAAATTCTCTAAAGTTCCAATTCAGCTACTCCTGGAATATGCACTACAGGCTCTCTAGGGCTGGATCAAATCGGCCAGTGTTATATGGTACAATACAAGACTGCTTAGAATGCCATCTTTATTTTAAAGGACAGTCTCACTTCCAATAACCAAAATTTGCAGCACTTTGCAACTCTGGCAAATAACCTGCACTGAGGTGGTGTATGAACTACATAATTCTGCCTTATAAACTAAAATAATCAAAATAACCCCTCTTTTTACATACTGTACATATATACACTGAATAAAGTTCCTCTAATGTGACAAGTAATTATGTCTAGAAACCACCGCTTCTCTACTACTTCAACAAGAATATATAAGACTAACACAGGTGAAAAAGTACCAGTAAACAAGTTATCTGTTTCAGGACTGGAAAAAACTCAGGGTCTCACAGTTTATCAACTTTTTGAGCTGTCTTCTTAAGCTCAGATTTCAGATTTGCACACAATATATATAAATATATGGAAACAGTGAAATAAGCAGTTGGTTATTTAGTACTCTGTTCATTACCTGGAAGTC
The DNA here is from genome assembly GCA_013398015.1 of Oreocharis arfaki. Classification (NCBI taxonomy): domain Eukaryota; kingdom Metazoa; phylum Chordata; class Aves; order Passeriformes; family Paramythiidae; genus Oreocharis; species Oreocharis arfaki. The sequence goes on from VZRR01005307.1 coordinate 100,153, forward strand.
TTATAGCAATAGACACATTGCAAACAAAATGCTGGGGCTGAAAACAAGCAGGAACAGCAGACTTCAACTGACTGCACCATGGTCATAGCCATGCAGGAAGCTTTGAGGACTATGCAGAAGAGAACAGACCGTGTGCATGCAGGGAACCAGAGCATGCTGCACATACCCACAAACCTTACATGCACAGCCTAAGAAAGGTTCTTTGTTTGCTAGTCATCTGACTTAGCAAGATTAAAAAAGAACTGAAACCCCACAGGTAATTTCCTGCATAAACTTAATTAAGTCCTACTAGACCCAATGCTACTTCATGGGTCTGAAATACAAAGAATGGTTGAAAAAGATAAAATCCATCTTACGCTGGCCGATGTTATAGCTGCCATATTCCACCAGCAGGGGCTTCTCAGAGACTTTCGAACTGCACTGAAGCTCCACACTGACAGTAGAACTTGTAACGTGGAAGACTGTTTGGTGATCAACGTAGTAACCACAGTACCTAAAAGTGTTCAGGCGAGTTCTGGAGCAGCCTTCACAGGAAAATTGCCTTACATACAATTTAAATGTCAACACCAGTGAAATTCAGAAATACAGACAGCTGCCATACTTTAATTAAGAACCAAACCCAAAAATATTTCTTGGTGGTCACCCAGCCTTCATTCACCACTAACATTGTGGAAATTTACTTTTGAATGTCATGCCTTCAAATAAATAGTCTTAAAAATAATGCCTTTGGTGCACATCAACTTTAAGCTGCTATTTTGGCAAAGAGGTTCCTTGGACTTCTGCCTAGGTGCCACTTGATTCAGAGAAACCTAAATGATCTCTGATGCCAGCAAACATTTAATCCATCCATTGTTAATGAACTTCTAATGTCTCTTTCATCAAATAGGCCAATCTCTAGTGCGGTGTGTGGGTGTGGGGTGGGGGGCAACAATAAACCTACATTAAAAAAAAGCAAAGTAAAACAAACAAACAAACCCCAAAGCAAAAATGCCCACAACCAAACAAAGCCTCTTTAACAAGGGAAATGTTGCTGGATCATTATTTTAAAAACTGAGACAGTTTTAAATGTAGTCAACCAATGAACATCGAAAGCACAGGTTGTTCTAGAAGTGGAAATAAAGACCCTCTCCTCTGTTCAACAAAAATGCCTCAAAGATGCAGCACTTATAAGAAAAACATCTGGCTTTAATATTCCTGCCAAAATCAAAGTACATATGAATCTTAAACAGATTTAAGAGCCCAGGCAGCTGTATTGATTTTTAGCAGACTTGGCACACATACTTGTTCAACAGCAGTTCTTGTCAGTCACTCACTGACAACAGAATGAACACAAAGAACAAAAGAAAAAAAATGGATTGTTGCATTGTTAACTGGACTAGTGGATTATTAGCCAGAGGTAAATATTTCCCTTCTGTATTTTTTTACATCAAGCATTGCACCAGGACTACTCTGCATGTCAATGAACAGAGAAAAATTGGTCAGTGATTTCCATGTGAACAGATGTTGCCTCAGTGTCCTGAGCACCCCAGTGAAGTCTGCCACAGGGAATAGACATACTCATTCATATGTTTCCATGTGTGCTTTATTTTGCCTTACTAAAATGAAACATCCTGTTAAGAGATCTAGGAGATTCTGTTCCAGCAATGTGAAAAATAAAAGCAAAAACAATTTTAAAAAATGAGACTCTTCTTTGACATCCTGAAAGCAGATGCAAAAAACCCAGCTAATTTTACAGATTTTTACTATAGGAAAATTAATTGTAAAAGAAGCCCCAAACAAAGAAGCAAGCTGTTAAAATGGGAGGAGCAGTGTTCTTATTCTTTGCCATGACTCAGTCCTGGTAACTCCCTCCAGGGAAGTAGCAGCCACTCTGAGGGGGCTATCTCTGCTAATGGACCATCAAGGTCTCACAGGATGACTCACAGAATTATGTTATCCCACTTCGAGATGCCCCGCCCTACTGGGAGGAACTAAACCTTCCTACCTGTGTAAAATCTGAGGCTTGGAACACCCCAGTAAGCGCTACCACTGGATTCTCAGAGGACAAGAGCTTGATAACCACCGCTGGACCTCCAGAGAAGGACCAGATCTTTCTGCAGGATCACCACTTTGACAAAACCACATCCATTGCTGCAACAGGACTGCAGCCACCACCAACAGGGTGGCGGGTTGTATTCTGATTTTGTTGGTTTAAGCCAGTGTTTCTGCACTATTGCCTTTATTTTAATTTTCCTGTTAAATTGTAGTTGTGACTTAGAATCTCTTGCAAAATATTTGTGTAGAGTTAATTCTTCCCACTGGTTTGCCTTCAAACCAGTACACTCACCCACCAAACCTATCAGTGTTAGGAGTGAAGAGTTCCTACTAGAGGAAGTCTAATTGTCACTAATTTTAGTGTTTGTCACCAAAGCTCCCAACCTAGAACAGCCTGTCAAAGTGCACAGCAAAATGCCGTCTAGCGATCTGATTCCCTTCAATTAGTCCACAGACATTTTCTACATTTCTCTTCCTGTCAATGACATAGACAATCTTCCTTTGAACAAACCCTAGCACCATTAAAAAACACCAAAAAGTTGCAGGCTGCACTGACCCCTTCTCAGACAAATAAAACAAACTCATCTCACCAAAAGCAGAGGAAATTGCTGGCCATCTGTGGAAAAGCTGGAACAGGTACATTGAGGAAGCTATCTCCTATTCACAGTGAGAAATGCCATATGCTTGTGGGATTTGTAAGACAAAGCTACAGGCCCTCAGGAGCCTTTTGCTGGTGTTTTACTGGTCATATATCCTGGTCCAGGACAAACGGAAGTTGCAAAGCACCATCTGTAACTCTGCCATTGCTCCAGAGAGAAACCGATTAAGGGGATCCTGTGCCATATGCTGGAGAAGTGAGTGGGATAGTTTTTCAGGGGATGAGCATATACATGCATGCTGTAGCAGAAACAATGGGCTGTTGCACTAACAGTTTTAAGACAAATAAAGCACCTCTGTGTTCACATAAACCTCTAGCGGTCTGCTCACAAGAGACTCATTGGTATTCCTGCCTCTGAGAATTTCAGCAAAAGCAGTTTATCAGCTGTAACTTCTTTGACTAGGCAGTGGAGCACTGTACGTCCACTAGAAGACAGACAAGGAAGAACTTCATGGTTGTTAACTTCTCTGGTTAGATAAAGCTGTCCCTAGAGGTCTGAAGGAACCTTACCTGCACCACCTTCTTGGTCCCCGTCTTTACTAACATCAGTATCCCAAAGGTTCATAACCATTTTAACCTAAGATAACAGAGTAAGCACCGCATAAGCTGCAATTGCAAGAATCTGAAAGATGGGGGGGCCCTGCCTCTCCACCCCCATTTCATGACCCATTAAAATTTGGGAAAGAAAAGAAAACATCACCATATTTCATGCTTTAAGTTATACTTTTCCCCCTTCAAAAGTAAGCATAGAACAGAAAATCAGAAGTTCAAAAACCTTATTTTTAAGTGAAAAAGACACTCTTTCAAAGGAAAGCGTAGAGGCTGGTGGGCCTGATTACAGAGGGACCATGAGGCTCCCCTGGAGGGAAGAGCCCAGACGGTACTCAGATTAACGTGAGAGAAAAGGCCTCTCCCAGGCTGCTTTGTTGCATTATGTTGATGTACCCCAGTTCTGCTTCCCCAGTTGGCCCATTGGCCTCCCCGTCCCCTTTCTACCTTATCTAGAAGGTTCTCCTATTTCCCTGTTCCCCCCATTGGCCCTTGCTCTCTTGCCACTCCCTCGCAGTTTCCCCATTGGCTCCCATACCCTAGTCCCGCCTGTGTACCGCTCCCATGCCCTCAGATCATTGGTCCTGGTGCTCTCTCTCCACCCCTACAGACTCCATAGATAAACCTGGACCCTTCCACTCTTGTCTTGGTCTACTACTATAACCAGCAACTTCCAGCAGAAATCAGGAGCATGCATTCTTGTGCAGTACTTCAGAAGCAACCCTGAGTGCACTTCTAAGAATCATACATGGACATTTGATTCTGTGGAATGCATAATTGGCAGGTTTATCAAAAAGCTGCTCAGATTCTTTCAGGATTCTGTCAGAGAATCCTTCAGTATGAACCTATTATGATTTTTTCCTCCAGATTTTGTCTTTGTTTTTTATCTCAGCCATCCCAAATATCACAAATCTTTCAATTTCTGTCATAAAAAGAACACCAAAAAACCCCACAAACACATTAAGCGTGGTGTGTTTTGACTGGTGTTTTTATGTGCTCATCTAGTCCAGCAACCAATTCCCACCAAGGCACAACTGTAGAAGCTTCAAACTGAATTTTCTCTCTATAAACACAACACGGTATTGAAGAACAGAAAAAGTTTTTTCTTCTCTCTCTAATTCTTGCAGTTGCACTCTTAAGGGCCTAATTGACTTGGTTTCAGTAGTGAGTTCAGAAACTCAGTTTCAGGACTAATCTTACTGAGGTTTCCATTTGAACGAAATTTAAGAAAAAAACCCTGATGTTTTAAATCTAGCCTTGCCTCATCATCCAGCATTCCAAAGATGACTTCAAAATTGAAGAAAGAATGGGTGGACAATTTTCTGGGAAAGCAGTGGTATCTTAATAAAATAACCAGCAGCATTATTTTAATAAAAAACACTTCAGAAATACAGTGGTTCCTTGAAAGCCACTTTGTGCAGTTTCTCTTTCAAGAGCCAGTGATTGGAATGAGGAAGCAGTTACAGTTCTATTCCCAGTCCTCATTGCAATGGCTTTCATGAAGAAGTTAATTGGATTCTCTGTCCTCTTGAGCAATCACAGAATTAAGTTACACTTAAAAGGGCTTTAAACAGACCTTGTTTATTGGCCCCAGAAAACACAGAATTATTTTAGGGTTCACAGGACATCAATCTTCATCCAACTCTTTCCATTTCTCTCTCTCCAGAGAGTACCAAAGACGCTTGTCTTCATCTTTCTGGTATTTTTCAGTAGAATATATGTATTTATAGATGTATCTCTCTCTCTCTATATATATAGAAATACAGTTCATAAATATTCTGTTACATCATCAGCTAAAATGAAAGAATGGTAGGACACCCAGTGAATTACTTCTGTCCTTGTGGAAGCTCTCTGAGTGAGATGCAGTAGTAATAGGAAGGTTTATTTTGGCACCATTACATTAATAATCCATGCAGAGTACTTACATTCGTTCATTAATTTTCCACCACCCTCGTTCACAGCCTTTAATATTCTTCTCACTAATGGCATAGTTATGAAACTTCAGAGCTACACCAAGGCTCTTCTGTGGAGTCTGTTGTGAGCAAGAAAGACAGTGCAAGCAGTCTTCTTTTTCCTCTTGTGGGCATAGAACAAAAAAGTCTATAAACTTATTTCAGCAATTACAGAGCTTGGCAATACCTCACTCTGGGAGCTGAGCTGGCTTCACCAGCTCAACAGCCAGCACTTTACACACTTGCCAGCTATTCAGTCCTGAGTAAAAGCAAGGGTTGGCACAGCCCCACCACAGCTGCAGGCTTTCTCCCCCTCTAGGTAATAGCCTTCTCATCTTCAGAGAGCCACTGACCATAGAAAGCAGCTTTTGTAACAAGATCAAAGCACTCGGACACCTCCAAATGTATTCGTGTAGGGACACAGAACCTCAGTGGATTTTTAGAGTTAAGATACCGCCCGGAATACTTGTGTCACCTTTGTAATGCTAGGAGTTACTTCTACCCCAATATTACAGTCTTCTGCTAGCACCTGCTCAGCCATGCATTCTTTAGCATTTTACAAAACATTTCTAAACCCAGCAAAATCACAAGTGTTCATACTTAACTGGAAACTCCTTTCGTAAAAGGAACAAAATACTTTTTGCAAGACAAGGCAGTATTCATTTAAAAAAAAGGGTTGATTCAGGGCAAAAATCCAGAAATGAAAATTTTTCTCCTTCTCTCTTACAGAAAATATAACTTGGGAAATGAGTGAAGTTTCAATACTGTATGAAAATACAATATTGAAAATGAAACTGGTTTGAGCAATAAGTCTTTGGGTTTGCCCATGTTATATGTCCACAAGCCTTTCTATCAGAAGTCCAGGGCGAACTGAAGACCTTAAATTTAGCCTCCCAAAAATCATCTTTTCATTCTAGAAGGGGAAGAGGCTGTAGGTCATGGCTAGCTGGACTTAATTTATATTGCTGTGATTCAATGTGGGCAGTCACTAGCTTAACAAGTAATGAGTAACATAGGCAGAAAGATGGGTAAACAGTGGACCTCATCATATCCATTGCTATATTCTTTAGAGAGGAAAACACTTATGGGCAAACTCTAAGTCAGAGACCTTATTTTAGCAGCACTTATAAAGAAACACTCATGTCAGAGAAAACAAAACTACTTTTAAATTTCTATTCAAAATTCAATGTCAACTTTCAGCAATTTGCTTTCAGGAGAGCACCTGAAAAGATGCATAAAAAGGATACTAAATTTAAAAAACAGTCCTATGGGATTGTGCTGATAGGACAGATCATTCTGAAGACAAATTAAATGTATTAGGCAGAAAAGATACCAGAGAAGTGGGAGTAATAACTAGGTTAGAGGATGTTTTTTGTACATACTTTTTAATCCAAATTTCTTAGAGTGGGAAGAGAGGAGTTAAAAACAGTCAAGTCTTAAATTGCCCACCATGAAGTAATTATGCAGGCTAAACATCAAAACTTATCTTAGCTCTTCACCTTTGAAAGAGGACAGCTTAGGAACTATGTTCTCTTCCTTAAAAATAAATGCGCAGAAAGAGAAAAAACTGTTACAAAACACCTGAGCACAGCCAGCTGTTCAGCAATGCCATTTCTATAAACTACTACATCTGTGAGGATGCAGGTTACTGCCAACTCAATCACTTCTGCTTTACTTAAGTTCTATGTGCCCAAAACAGACAGCAGTGCCTCAGAGAGAAAGAATCATGTTACCTGGAAGTTCCACGCACACAGGCATTTTGGAGGATAATAGCTTGGGTAATAGGGACTTGTGATTCTCCCTTCATAGCCAGTTTTCTCTTTTGTCACTACTGCTTTTCCACACCCTAAGAAAACAAACAGGCAAAATTTGGCAAACCTTGATATACTTTCAGTAAATCTACTCAGTGGGCTAAAGCATCCAAATTTATCGCAAGTCTGTCACTGCAAAGCCAGGGAGGTGAGGAATTACATTTAGCTGGATTCAAGTTGTAGAAAGAGCCCCTTCCCAATGATGCACACAGAAGACAAAGGATGTAAAGATCCAGGGATGAGTGCTGGGCTCTGCAGGACCAGAAGAACACATTGTAAAGTTTATCTATATTATTTCACTGAAGACAGTTTTGCAAACAAGAATATCAATACATCCACACTGCAGTACTACACAGGGACCTCTAGTCTTAGAACGCAGCCCATTAGAAGTGAAATGGACAACATACTAAACTAATGAGCCTCTGGAAACCAAAACTTTCTTCTACGGCTGCTCAATGGATTTACAGAATTCATTAAAGTCACATACAGAGAAATGAACAAAGAAAACCCAGACTCGAACTTAAGGAAAACAAACCAACCAACCAACCCACAACCCACACAGAATGGAACTTGAAGTTACTTATTATGGAGAATTTATCACATGCTTTTATGTTATGTATATTAATGCTTAATTACTGTCAACATGAAAAGTAGGCAGCATCTTTTCGATTTCCTTGAATTTCCTTGCATTGAGTTGTGAGAGATTTTTCTCCTTGTGCCACTAGCATGATATTTGTGATTATGATCTAACCACTTAAAAGATTAAAGCAATAAAGTGATGGACCTGATGCACAAACGTTACCGACTCTTTTGTGTTCCTGAGGAGGCAGAGACCGATAGCAAATGCAGACAAAGCAACTGAAGCTTTATTTTATGAAAGCAGTGGTTAGTGCTGACATTCTTCCACCTTCAACGTGATCCCGGAGTCTCAAGGCAGAAGGGAGGCCACTGCTACACCTGAAATAACAGCTCCATCTACTGGCACATTGCAGTCCTTGCCAACTGAATTCAGGGCTGCTTTCAGCCTTCTACTTCATACTTCACAACTAGTCTGATCAGATAACATTACTCAATAGGAAGGCACACAGCAATGCAGAGGAGAAGAAGGGGAGACAGGCACCTATAAAAAGAAGAAACTCAGACACAGGAATCATTTATCCATAGTCAGAAACATGACAGTCACTTCAGGACCTTAGAAGAAACAATACAATAAACACACTTCCAAACTCAGAATAAACCTACTTTCTTGTGTAATGACCTCAAAATAGCCATGGAATTCCTTATGCTCCTTTACTTGTGCTGCCTTAAATATTACCAGCATGAGATTATTTGTGGACACAAGCGACACCAATGAATCAGCTGGTTCACAAGCTCTGATGGGGGAAGAAAAGAGCAAACACATAAGCAATCACTTATAAAGCAAAAAGCTTAACACATTACTCTCATTCTATGCATAAATTTTCCACTGGTTCAGATCTTACCTACTTCAAAGTCCAGTCAAATTTCCATGCTCTTAAGCACAAAAGTACCTGTTACAATACTGGAAATTCTTCTTACAAAAAAAGAAGGACATTGCAAACACTAAAATGGATATGAAATGGTTTGCTCTATGAGATAATGACTTCCAGCCTTCACTCCCAGTAAAAATGAATGAAGCCAGTATTAATGAAAAGCTGTAAGAAAGAGAAATCTTATTTTATTAGACCAACCGTTTTATCTTCTTGTTGGGCAGTGGGAAAGACAATAAAGTTATTCTTCAAGTCAGAAATTAAGAAACTGAGCCAATCGAGTAATCTCATTTAAAAAAAAAAAAACTTTCCATATGCATTACCTAGCAGACATCTTCACTGCTCTACAGATACTAACATGTAAGTGAACACCATCCGCTGTTTCACAGACAAGTCAATTGGAGATACAGATTAGTAGAGGACAGCTCTCAAAAAGGACTGAAAAGCAAATGGTTTGGTTTTGAGGCTTATACACAGACTGAAATGCCAGAGAAAAGGGTTTCAGGAGTGAAAACACTGAGCTTTTGTCTACTTCATGAAGGTGCTGTCTTTTCCTTTTGACTTACTGAGTCATATGGAATTAATTATCAGGAATTTCAAAGAAAAAGTCCCTAAACAAGCATAAAGGATCACTAAAGAGAGAGAAGAAACAAAAAAAAAAGTAGTAGTCCACATCCCTCAACCCATCACAGCTTCAACTCTAGATTTTTATAACCCTCTAAACAAATAGGGCAGATAAAAAAAGCACTGAACTAGTGAGTGCCAGTAAGTGAAGAATCATGAGACTTAGTTTCCGAACTTCAGTCTTTATCTGAAAAGCATTAATCTTCATACAGAAGAATTTGCTTCAGGGAGGAAATTTTTACATTCTCTTTCAGTTAGCACCTGTTTCCTGATAAGAAACAGAAATTTTTGCCCAGTAATGTGTGGATTTTTCATAGTTCTGTAGCTAGGTGAAGATGCACTCCAGTTGAAAAAAAGGGAAATATTTGAAGAAAATTTCCCCTTTTATTAGCAAGATAACTTATCCAAGAAATTTTAAATTCTCATGTGTTATGTGAATAATACATAAAGATCAGAGCAATTTTAACAAAATCAAACTAACCAAAAAATGCAGATGACAGGTCGTCAGAAAAAACCAAAAGTTGTCAATTAATTCTCAATAGAAATTTATACTCACCGGTACAGTATCTTATCTTTGATTGGCATCAAAGAGTCGTAAATGGTGAGAGAGTCAGTGATGCAGTTATCTGCTTCAATCTGAAGGGAAACTATTGAAAGGCGGATAAGATGGCCCACAGATGCAATAAGCTTGAAATAGCAGATTGTTCCCTCTGAGGTAGCTTGCGTATCCAGAGGAAACTGCTCGTGTAGACGGTCAGCATAGAGATCATACATGCAATTTGTTCCTGTAAAAATGTCACATTTTCAACACTGGATGTAATCACTACAAAACCCCTAAATCCACATAGCATTAAAATGAGGAATCCTAAAACTTGTGTTAAACTAAAGCAAAATATGAAAGCATATCTAACTTGGAAAACAAAGTAATAATAGAATCATAGAGTAGTTTGGGTTGTAAGAGATCATCTAGTTCTGAACTCTGCCATGAGGGGGATACCTTCCACTTGACCAGCTTGCCCAGAGCCCCATCCAACCCAGCCTTGGACACTTCCAAGGGGTATCTACAGCTGTTCTGGACAACCATCCCCACAGTAAAGATTTTCTTCCTACCCTAAACTCAAACCTACCCTTTTTCAGCTTAGAGCCGTTCCCCCTTTCCCCCTGTAAACAGTCCCTATCTGGCTTTCTGTGCCACTCACTCTTTTCATCTTAGTTATAGCTCTGTGGTCAAAGAACAGTCTATTCATAAAAGTACAGAGCATGACCAACAAGTGTTGTAATTCAGTTCTTGCATGGGATTTTTTCACTAAAGCATTGCCATTTTGTACAATTTGCAGTTAAAGTTCTGCAGACTTCCCAGGAGATAAATTACTTAAATAATTCTTCACTGGGAGATACTCATCTCCTTTCAAAGCATAAATGAACTGCTTGCCCCTACAGACATTACGATATTTATAATACATAAAACAAAATCAAGGCAAAAATGCAGCTACATGTCTGTATTCTCCCAGCTTTTTTATTGATCAAATGTCAAGGTTCTCAATGTTTTATCATGACATGAGCTAGAAGTGCTAGCAACAAATTCAGATTCTCCAAGTCCTTCAGTTTGGAAGGGATGCTAGGACTTTTCTTGCTCAACATCCTGCTCAAAACAGGATCAAAATTAATTCAGACCAGGACTTTGTTCTGCCCAGTCTTGAAAATTTTTGCAGCATTAGAAATCACCATTAGAAATTGAAATACCGTGAAATAAAAATTATGCAACCCTACACAACATTTATTAAAAAAAGGGTAAAAATCTGTGTCATAATTTAGACAAGGATAAGAAGAATATTATCCTACTTGCATCCAATTTTCCAATTAAGATGAAACAACTGTGATTTGCAAATAAAAGATATTGATGTCTTTATTTCAATTCAATATTGCAGCTTGCAGTCAGCAAAAAAACTTAGGGAATTTTGGTTTGGTCATATCTAAAATTCTTAACATAGCTCTTTGAAAGGTGAGAAGGGAGTAAAATGCAAATTAGGGGCAATAAGATACAAAGTGAATATTTGCATTAATTTCTGGCTATTACAAACATAAGTCTCTGAAATAGCTACCATCATGGAACACCAATTAGAGCACTGTGAAAGTGTACTACCTATTGTTGACTCAAATTAAATGCTGACCTTTTGACCAGTAGCTCATCAAGACAGGAAGTGGCAGGCTTTGTCCAACTTCCACTTCTTAATTACAATCTTGAAACTAATGCTATGAATGTTCATGAACAATATGTAAGGGTCACATTCCATTCAAATGAATTACAGTTACAGCTATTTAAAGCTTTGTTTAAGGCATTGTTCTTCCTTCTTCCTTCTTCTTATCTCTTACCAATAACATTCTTTTTCTAATAGTTATTTGTGCTTATTTAGTCACCCTTAGCAGAGACAACTTTGATCATAATCTCTAAAATTATGTGACTACCATTATTTCTACTAAGTAATCAATAATGGGACAAGCTCGCTGCTCCTATGGAGCACAGTGCAGAGAATTCAGAGCTGACTCTAGAACTACAAGCAATGCAAGCACACTGGCTTGAAACCAAAGCTGTATAGAGTCTTTACCCCAAGCAAACCCTGCACAACCAGATATTACAGCAATGCAAGAACCTTGCATCAGCTGAATGTCCACAAGTCTCGTCTCCAACATCATTTTTTGACAAATCTGCACTCCAGTCTCTGCCCGAACCAACCACTAGGTGCATCTCCATACCCAAAGTTAACACCATTGCTCTCAAAATACAGCCTGCTGATGCTCATTCCTTTTGTGCTGCTGCATGATCACTTTCACATCCACATCATATTCCATAGTCCTAAACAGACACAGCCAAAGAACTCCAACAAATAAAATTGCACCAGTATAAGATTCTCAACTACTGTGGCCATCCATGCTGTTGATCCCCAGAAACTTCATTACATACCCGCTCCACGCTTCCCACAGATACCAGCTGACACCTGTGGGTACCTATACAAAGTCTCTGAAAGGTGTCTAGAATATGGCAGGTCATCTATTTCCCTTCGTGTGAAAGATACCATATGAGTCCTAAAAAAGCCTTAGCAACAATAATGTGTTGCGCTCTTCTTAATTTCTTCTGTTTTAGGGGCTGCATTCTGGAATAAATTGGAACCAAGTTCCAACTGTGCTAATTCCTTCCCCCTGGAACACTGAACTGGGAAATGAAATCACTATGCAAGCAAACACCAATACTCAAAACTCTTTTACAGAAAAAAAATTCATGTAATGAGATGTGATAGAAGCCGATACTGTTACACATTGCAGTTTAAGTCAGGAGGCTTTTAACCAGTGAATGCTGTACCAAACTCGACTAGAGTTTTGAGAAATTATGGGCTCTTTAGCAATCTTCATTGCAAACCCTGGCCCACGCTCTGTGACCTGAAGTCAACCTGTGGACCTCAGAAATAGGAGAGCTTGACTTGGGTACATGGCAAAAGTAGTTGTTGGATTCTGAAAAAAATATGCAGGCTAAAACCTTTGCAAGGTAACAGAAGTGAAAATCACAGATAGAAGTGCAACAAAATGTCTCAGGAAAGAAAAATACAAACACAGAAAGCTATAAAGCCCTTGAAAAACTTAAACGGTTCAACTTCTCAAGATGAAGAGTCAGTCTGTGACAAGGAGCAAGAGAGGCCAATACAACCCCAGCTGATTGATAACTGCTGGCCCAACAGAGTCTTACCAGGTGTCTGCATCAAAGGTGATTAGCCTACTGCTCAGCCCAGTAGCACATTTTTTCTAGGTACCTACTCCATGTACTAGTGAAGGTAGATGTACTGTACTTTTGACCTGCTTGTTCAGTGCTTTGGATGCTGGCAAAGACACCTTCTGGGAGGTTTACATGAAACCAAGCAGGTGTACAAATAGTGTCTCCACACTCCCTGGCAAAACTTAACTGCCTAAACTAATTACTGTTAGGGAATTAATTCAAAAGAATAACTCACCATTAATCTTGGAGAAAAGGGAGTTAAGGAGGATAAAGGATGGACAAAAGCATTGCTCTTGTGCAGCATATTAAATTCATTACTGTCCAGTTTAGAAAAGGTTAATCTGCTGGTCAACACAATGAATAGCAAACACCTGATTTAGTTTGTTTCCTACTATGTCACCAGGTACATCTAAAAAATTTACCAGGCAGATTAAAGGCAGATAGTTTCTGTATTTGTTGCATGCAAGATTCTTGGTCATTCTTTCCGTAAGTCAGGACTTAAATGCCAAGGCTGAGTTTAGCCCTCTTAAATTAACACTGAACAGTATCTTTAAGTTCAAGTCATGAGCTAAAAGCTTTGTTCTCCACCTCTCCTCTGCAGGAAGCTGCCAAAAGGGTGAATACCTGTTCCCGTTGTTGACCAATAATCTGACCGAAGACCTGCTGCATAGAAAAAGAGTTGTATGAGTTTTCTTGTTTGCCTGAAATCCAGAATTCAGGGTTTAATTCAATCACACCTCAGTCCTATTATACTGAACACACAGGACAAAACACTTCTCTTGATGAGAGAGTTGCCATAGCCCCCTTCATTTCTGCAAACTCTGCAAGCAGCTTTGGAGGTGAGGCAAGAAGAGACTGCAGGGCAATTAAGCAGTCAAAGTCAATTGAAGGACTGAGACAGAGGTACCCAGGAGGTCATTTTCTCATCCTTGGCCACAAAGTCTCTCTCGGCTTTCAGTTCAACAGAATTGTTCTGTTTCACATCCACAGAATGGAAAATCATCAGATATTTTGTAGCTAAATAGGTTAAACAGATGCTTGAATCACACAATGTGAGTTTGTTCCCCAGACAGAAATGGCACAGCAGTTACTTAACAAATGGGTAGCTTTATAATCTGTTTTTGAATCCTTAATAAAGGAGTGATAGGAGTCTCATTTTCAATGAAGGGGCTAAAGTTTGATCCATGTGGTCCACTTTAACCCTTCATCTTTTTGTGCTTTTAAAATCACAGACTAACCCAAATCTGCCTTCAAGGTATCCATCTTATCTCCTGACCATGAACATAAGCACTCCCAATACAGGAAGTTTTGCAATCACTGTTTACAAGGACAATTTGTACCTTAATTTGACCTCAAATCTAGTTTTTATTTTCCTTCTCAGTTTTTTTTTTCTATTAAACTTTTAGTATTAGAAGCTAGATATGTAGGATTAAGATTTTAGTTTATTTATAGAATTTACTACTCCAAGGTAAAAACGTTTGCTTAATGAAGTGCTTCCTCAAGGGTATGGATATGTTCTAGTACTAACCACTTAGGACAATGGAATCCATGTCGACTGCAAGGCCCTGAAGACTTCCCACTGAAGTCCGGTTAATGATACTTGTCTGAATGGAATCCTTTAAAATGGCAGCCACACAATCCTCACACAGCACTTGCCCCTTCGCCTGTGGTACCACAAACACGATCCAGAAATGAATAAGAAGGCCTCCATTGTTGTTGTTACTGAAATAAAGAGCCCAGATTATCATCCTGTTGGAATTTCTCTGAAGACTAGACTCTCAGCCCAGGCTTCTGAAGCACAAATTCAGAACTGTATTGCTCATTTTCATATTTTTAATTACTTTAACTCACTGAATATGTATTTTCCCCTTAAAAAAAATCAAACCAACAAGACAAACTTCAAGACACCAAAACACAGTCTTCACATCCAGCTGGGAATACGCAGTAGGCTGATTTCCTGAGGGCTCCTGACTTTTGAGATCTAAGGAAATCACATTGTCTACACATGAATTAGAGCTGGACTATTTCCTAAAGATCAAAACAGAAGCAGTAGAACGGAAACAGTAGAATTATAATCTCCAGAAACGCAGAGCTCTGCACTGGTATGCATCTCACCCTGCACTGTGTGCTGCAGGATGTAAGAAACAATTCCTAGATTATTTAGGTAACATGTTAGAGGCCATTTATGATCACACTACTCTCTACCTCTTTAGTGGGGAGAACGACCTTTAATCAAACAAAGCCTAGAAACCTCCAGTTCCTGAACCAAAACTGTATGTGGTTCAAGAGGATTGTAATAACTAAACTTCTAACATTATTGCAAGCATAATATTAGAGTAAGAATACTTTATTGCATAGATTTCCTGCTTCTTCTGTAAGTAGAAAATAGTTTTATCCCAATAACATTACCTAAAAAATATGTGCAATTTAGTCAATAACACAGAGTTGTGCTCCAAGAGCATATTTAAGCGATTAAATTTCTGCATGAGCCAAAGTATCACCAAACCTCTTTATTGACATTATTTTTGTTCATCTTGTATTGTATTCTTGGCAGACAAGGAACTGTTTTTATGACTTTAGTTTGTCCTTACTTTTGTTAAGTGAATTCGTAGAGGTTATAAACCTTTTTTGCTATCAGTTCAAGTACATAGAAAAGACATTGAATCATACCCATTAAAAATAAGCTTGTTTTGCAGGCTTATTACATTATATACTGCCCAGCAGAAAAGCAATTACATGAACCGCAGTTTTACCTGACTTCTGAGACGGTAGACTGCTTATAAAATTTGGAGAAAGAAGAAGTTGTGTAGACCAAGTTCATCTGAAAGAGAAAGTATAAAGATTTAGCATTCTGAAAATCAGCCACACCTAGAGATGCTATATGCCTAGGCTTTCCTAGGAACAACCTATTTTCCACCAAGATTACTCAACATGCACACACTTCCAGACATACATCAGCCAAGCTAGGCAGAGCAGGAGACGGGCAGACCAGCTCTTCAATGCACCCATAACAAATCCAGTATTCACAGGAAACATCAAATCTTCTGCTCATGGCCAGCTGACACATACAGTAATGCTCTTTCCATAGAAATGAATTTTTAATCAGGTGCACATCCTTCACCCAAAAAATCCCAGACACAGAGGGCTTCCCTGTGCTGATGCTAAAACTTAAGGCCAAATTTCAAGAAATGTGCACACACTCATAACATTTTTTGTGTTGTTACAAAGGTGCAGTGAACAGCACATATCAGAGCTTTTCCCACAGAATCACAGAAAGAGTTAGATAGGAAAGGGCCTCTGGAGAGCATCTAGTCCACTGCTCAAAGCAGGGTCAACTATGCCACATTGCTCAGGGCCATTTCCAGTTGATTACCTTCAAGAATGGAGACTCCACATCTTCCCTGGTTGAGAACCCCCAATGCTTGATTCCCCTCAAAGCTAAGGAATTATGGAATTTCTTGCACTTTGATTCATTTGTGTCTATTTTCTTCATGAACAGCTTAGTATTAACATATTTCTTTCCAATGCATACAGTGTAAATCATGTGGAGAAGCAAAATCTCTGCCTGTTCCCTGCCGAAGGACTGCCTTTGGGCAAACCCAGCTCCTGATTCTCTCTGCTGTTGGGCTGTGATAATACCAGTGTGACAATAACCTTCCTTTCCCCCTCCTATTCAAAGCCACAAGGTGGCATATACCTCAAGCTGTTCGGACCTCACTCTGCTGCTTCATGATTAAAACTAATGCCCCAAGGACTATGACACAGATTGTTTCAAAGGCTGTAAAAACCACATCCATATTAACCCTTAACTTTCATTGTTTGAAACAGGAGGTTTGAACAATAACTTTAAGGGCCTAAATAAAGTGAGTAGAGCTCATTCTTTCTCCAGATTAAGGTACAAGGGATTTTATCTATTACTGTTACTAACAAATGGAAAGAACCTATCTTGAGAGGTTTTTCTACTACCACTTCGGGTCTCTGGGCCAGCAGCCATGAACAAAAGGGTTTTGAGGAGAACAACTAAAAAAATCCCAAATCCCCCACTTCCCTACCAACAATTTTAGTCAATAGTTAAGGTTGCCCCAAAGCCCAGTTTCAGCAACGCAAAATCCATTGGGTGAGCTCAGGCAAAGTTTACAGATAAAGAATAAGTTCCAAGTAATGTTCAAATAGGAGGTTGTGACACTGGCAGCTCAACACCTTCGGTCTGTTACCTCTCTCCACTATGTATGACAAGGGCAGGATGCTCTGAGACAAGAGCAAGACAGAGGGATTATAGGAGGTTAGAACTGCTCCCTGGAGAGCAGGGAAAGGTGATGCCCTGCACTGGTTATCTGAAAGAACTTTAATGATTAATATGCAGGATTTGGAAAGAGCTGGACAACAGGAACATTAGTTCACATTATAATATGACAAAAACTTAGTAATTATTAAAAATTTATTGGTTGTATCTAATTTTTTTGGTTTGTTTTTGTTTAGCAGTTTTCATACAGTTTCTTGAATCCTTACGTGGACAGTACTGCAGTTACTGGCATTAATGTATTTTTGCTCCCTACACCAAGCGTCTTTAAAGTCAAATTCCCTTTTAACCAAGATTTCCACCCCCTTCTTCCCACTGTAGAACAGCCATTGATCCAGAGTTCTATTTCTGCTTTGACTGATGAAAGGTATTTGGGAAGAATAATGGTCTTTAGAATACCTAGTATCAGAAGGAAATGTAAATGCAAATATGTTTGTGATCCCTAGGGTAATTATAGATGCTTTAAGGCAGAAGACTGGCAGAAGATACTAGTGTAAATGCAAATGATTTCATCTGTTTGATGTTTCAAAAGTGGCAATTGAGTTTAAGGACTTTTGTAGAATTTTAGTCATAGATCATGATTTGTGGGGGAAAGTATGTAGAATTTTAAGTGAAATGTAAAAAACAGACCTGTTCAAAACTCAGTTCGTGATTAACAAGCTAAAAGCAGTCAGTTCCTTTATATCTCCAGACAGCAACCCTTTGCACATAATCCTCCAGGGGGGAAAGATTATGGAAGAACACCACAGCAGCCTCAATGGCACCTGAATATCACTTGTTCACAGCTCTGATCTTATTTGCTAACCAAGCAGCCCACCCATCTTACCACATGCTGCACAGTCTGTGCCATAGAGAGGAACTCCTTTGACTCTTTCTGCCTATATTCTGGAAGAAACTCTATGTTGGCAACACGAAACAGTCCAACAAAATACAGTGCATCTTTGTTTTCTGCCTGAACTGCAAGAAACAAAGAAAACAGTTAGCTTTTTTTTTTTTTTTTTAAATAACAATGAAGGTTTTTTATTAAATTTGAACCCAAAAATTATCTGTTTGGCCTAATCTACTTTCTAGTTTGAAACAACTACCCAAAGAACACTACACTTTTATAGCCAAACTGTTCTAGATGTGTACCAAATTATGGTTGATTGAGCTCCTGTTCCGTACACACCAGATAAGATAGCACCATACAAATGAGCCAGCATAATGAAGGCAGTATCAACATCCAGATTCTGAAGCATCCCTAAGGAATCTTAGGTAGTATTAGCATCAGGGGTGTAAAGAGGAAAACATATCTTTTAATGCTTAATTACACACATATTTATTTTACTCTCCTTTTACTTCCTTACATCTATTCTGAAAAATAAAGGACTTACCTGAACTTCAGAAGGCCAAGAAACACAGTGGAAGGCAAAATTTCTGAAGAATCAAGCTCATAGAAACCTGTCAGGTCTGTGCAAATCAGCTTGTACATAAAAATGTTTTGTATAATGCTGAAATAAAATCACACTCCCTAAAGCTAGAAGATATGCCTGCTTTTCTAAATATTTGTTAAGTTTTACTAAGACAAAAGTTTTTCAGATCCTATTTAAAAATTGCCACATTTATTTTAGAAACAGCCCTCAGGATAACTGAGATCCTAAAGTCATCTGAAAGTACTATTGGCGATAACAATATATGGAGTTGGCATGAGCTTTCAGCAACTCACCAATGAAGAGCCACAGTAATGTCCAAGTTACAACTCCTAAAATGAATAGAATGAGGGTAAAGAGAATTATTTTGTTTTGAAAATTCCATAGCAACTTATCTTTTTTCTTCAATTTGCCATGCTTTTTCCTTGCCAGAATCCTCCTTGCCAACTTGTCTTCTGCAGATACCATTTGGACTGAAATGTTGGCTGCCTAAAATAAGGCGAAAGACAACAAAAATCGTGGAATGGTTCTAGCAGGAATTGATTGACCAGCAAGTCTCAACCAATTCATTCCTCAGAGAAAAGTCTCCACTTCCTTCAGGATGTGGAGCAGTGGTTATGGACAGGCTCTTCCTGCATATCTAGCTCCCTCTGAGAAGTTACCTCCAGTGAACAGGAGAGCACAGCACAGGTCTTGCTGAGATGGGACCTGGACAAAATCATCACCTGGATATCCTGATGCTAGACAGTTTATTTTAAACTACAGTCCCAAATTTTCTAAAGCTAGATCCAAAATATGTCCTGACCATCTCATCTAGGTACAAAAGACTACATGACCATTTCTATATTTGCAGGAGTAGTTTCCACTTTCTGTAAGTTATCTACAGCTTGTCTGTCCTGGAAAGTCCATTTGTACCAGATACTACCACTCCCCCCACCCCCCCCCCTTCCCCCCCCAGGTATTTTCCTCTGCAGAAGATAGTCAACGCATTTAAGCAGATAAATAATGTTTATCAGTTGCTGCAGGCACAGCAAGAGCTGCCTGAAGAAGTCTCTGGCACTTCATAAAATTCTCTCTTAGGTTATCTCCTGTCACAATGGTTTGTTGTGAGATCAGCTCAAGGTTCAATCACCTTTTCTCAAGTCAATTCATTGTCTTATCTCTGCAGAGTTTAGCTGGCAAATTCCCGGACCACTCAGAGCATTACTGACCAAGTGCACTGGATATAAATACAGTTTCAGCTGTTATACCCAGCTACACCAGAATTAAATTACAAGAAAAAACAAAAACCCCACAACAAAACCTCAACAAACCAAAACTCACCATGCATTTCCTCCTTATATAACAATTATACTGTAAGTTAGATAATATTGCTACATAAACAAGGAACATTCAGGAAAAATACTCTAAAAACACGTTGATTCCAGTGAGAGGGAAGCTCTCAAGGAGCGGCCTTAGGAAGCCGTGGGTTGTCCATGACTGGAGGTGTTGACAAATACCAGTCAGCAATCAGCAGTAAGAGTTTTAGTGCACAGTCTTCTATGAAGCACAAAACAGTCTTAGACAAAATGACATGGCTCAGGAGCTGAAATATATGAGGATAAAACTGAACTTTGTCATTTTAAAGATGAAGACCAAAACAAATAGGTCTTTTTCCTTGTTTTTGGAACAGCTTGATTCATTTTAAGGCCATCTTCAAAGTGGGTGGCCCTCACCTCACAGCTGAATTTATGCCACTCAGAGGCATCTCTAAGTGGTACATAATCTCTAAGCAGTGCAAATCAAAAAGCTCTGACAATGACCAGTGATAACCGGTCTGTGATTTGCTCAAGGTGCTGACAGCCTCACTCTGAGGGACAAACCCCTGTCCTGTCACAGATCCCCTTCTGTGTACACACAAAAATACACTGAGGAATTCACAATCACACTAGAATAGACACAGAAAACAGCATAGCCCCTGGCTTGGGCAGATTTAGTTGTTCCCTGTGCTCAACAGGCCCTTTTTAGCCGCTGCAGAACTACAGGAGGTAGATCATGAGGAGAAAGGGTGCAACAAGATGCTCACCTATTTACCAGCATTGCATTGTTTGAAGCCTCTCAGAAGGTATCCTGCAAAGAGTGTGTGGCCTGTTGTACACTAAAATGTGTGGACACAACAGTCATTTTTCATCCCTACTAATTATATTACACTTGATGAGAAAGAAGATCATGAAAGTCAAGAAGTAACCAGCTAAGAATTTCACTCTTGATTTTTCATTGTGGGATGCCAAGTTTAATACAGTGGCTGCAAAACCTCTGTGCTGATGCAGCTTGATGCACAGGGAATGACAAGCACAACTGACAGCCATTTGCAAAAGTGGTGTTGTGAAATAACCTACAATAAGTGCTTGTTTCCTTTTGCTCAACAGTAGGAGACCCCCATCTGTGTTTTGGGCCTATCAGGATAAGAGAGATGCTGATAATCCAGAGTGATTCCAGGGGAAGATCACAGAGGTAAGGAGCTGGAGGATATCATGTACAGCAAAAAACTAAGAGCCTTAGGGTTGTTCAGCAGGAGACATGGAGGCAAATACAGTGTGAGGAAATCTAATTATAGATTTCCATACCTAAAGTGGGCTATGGAGAAAACAGAGCCACACTTTTCTCACTGGTGCACAGTGAAGAGAGAGCCACAACAGTCACATACAGCAGCAGGGGACATTCCAGCTAGACTGGGGAAGGGGGAAGAATATATTTCACCACAAGGGCCATGCACCTGAGCCATGCACAGAGAGGCCAGGGAACCCCCAGACCTGGAGTTATTAAAATCTGTGGGGATCAATGCTCCAAGAAATGTGTTTTGGTTTTGGTGTTAGCTCTGTTCTTAAAAAGATTTAAAAACCTGCAGAATTCTTCACCAACATGTTTTTTGATACGTTTCTCTGATATTACGCACTAGTAATACTATCAAGAAGAGACCTCTGTATATCCTCAGAGGGAGCATAAGAAACATCCCCACAAATACCCTGCTGCTCCTGTAGTAAAATACAACAGATAGCAACCTTTGACCTCAGAGTGGAAGATGTTCAAAGAGGAGAAGGAAACTTGGTAATAAGTAATAACAAGTAGACTTAAAAGACTAAGTTAAAAGACCATCTACAATTTCCTTAAAAAAAACAAACAAACAAACAAAATCTTTAAACACAGAACTGGAAGACTTCAGATTCGTGTCTTCTATCTAGGTAATTAACTGCACTTGTTTTGTGTGTTCTCTACTCAATTTACCCATCTTCTGCATTCTTTTACAAACCTTATGAGTCTCTTTAAGGATGCAAACCAAATTGCCTGTTTGTTGGTTTAAAGCTCTGCATTGTCACAAAGTTCCTTTATACACTCAGGTGTTTGGTAGGCCAGCTTGAGGCAGCTCAATGAATGCTGAATTCTGACATCTGAAATTCTGGTCACTTTCATCAAGATTCCCACAATAGTATTTTGTATTAAAGTTTTCCCATTTAACTCCTTTTTGTGGCTCTAGATTTAAAAAGATTTATTATTAAAAATTAAATCCTGTCAAGTATTGTTAAAAATTACTCAAAATTGACATCACTGGATATATAAGTGGGCACTTAAAACAACTGATGTCTTCACTGCATTTACTGTAATCCTCATCTTATTTTTCTTTTAAAAAAACAGTTCATGTATCAAACTTTCCATGACAAAGACCTGCTACATGGGATTCATAGGAATATTGAATGCTGTGTGCTACATTATCAATATTTCCATATGTTTTATTAATTTACCATAAACATTTTATAGTAAGGAAAACAACAGCAAAGTTAAGCTACTCCTTTCTCTCAATAAGGACCATAATTCTCAATTCAGCTGTCCTCTCTACTGCAGCTTAGTTCTTGTATTCTAGAATTGGTTTCCAGCTAAAGTTGCAATTTGACTATCACCATACACTAAATTATTTAATTACTTCTTTGTCATGAATTAACACTCATGAAACAATCCCCTTCTCTGTCTTCTCTGGGAAAAGCAAAACACTTTGCCTCCTTTAATGTTGCCATTTTTGCCTAGAAGTTAACTTCTTTTTGGAAAAACATGCTGCAAGACACCAATATAAGCTTTTATATTGTCACACTGATGTGTCCATTATTTCAATTGTCTGAAAATACGCGTTATTAGCAATCCAGAGATAAATAAACAGATGTTGACATTTTCAGACTGAGCTACAAACCAGAAAATTGTACCAAATCTAACCATCATATTAAGTTTAATACTTGAGAATTAGATCACAAGAGATCGAATAGTGTCAAGAAGTGTAGAAAATCAAGAATATTTAAATCGCCTACTTACACTTACTTCATGTTCAGGTTTAGCTGTTGGGGGATAATTTTTTTCATCCATTTCAGCAGAATCAATTTTATGACTTGTCCAAGCTGAGAAAGAGCCTTGCACCTTTTCTTAGACACCCCTTCTGCTTGTGAAGCTGAAGACAGCTAATTGCAACGTCCAGGACCAAAAGAGGCATCAATTTACTTTGATGAGTTTCCAATTGTAATCTCATCTGCCCTACTACACCTTTGCAAATGTTAGAAGGCTGCTATCATGTAACTTTAGACTTCATATTCAGACCGGATAAAATAGGCTTTTCACAGTCTTTACAAAGCTGAAATATTAAAACGGAAAATTGCAGAGCTAAAATCTATATATCACTGATCCTTATGGGTCCCTTCCAATTCAGCATATTCTATGATTCTGTGAAAATGTTATAGAATTAGTTACACGAACAAGAAAAGCAGCAAGTAAAATGTAAAAGTGAGAGCAAAAACATGCTAAAATAAGGAAAAGAAATGTAAGCACTTTAACTAAGAGTGTTGAAAACAGAAGATAACAATAGCAAATCAAGATGAGCATTTTGACTCTCTTCTAAAATTTTGTAATGTACCTGTTGAACACTCAAATTTGGTTATTTTACTGTAACCAAAAAATAAACTGCTCCAGGCAACGTATTTCATAATGTTAAAACAGATCAGGCTTCAAACTGAGAATCCTTTTTGTAATCAGATGCAGGAAGTCACTTGTATTATAACGGTTTCATCCTCTTTTCTTTGTTAATTAAATATTTACAGAGGATGTAAGCCAGTACTTTCCTCAACGGATGCTAAAGATAGAGCTGTCTTTACTTTTAAGTGATTAACAGTCTCAATGCCTTCCTTGGGTCAACTGCAGAAATGGTATTGGAGATGTACGAATGTTTCTAAAAAATAACCCTTCTATTAATTTACCTTTGAAGATATAAAACCTAGATGAGAAAAAAAAAAAAAAGCACTACAATAAAGGTATAGAATAGAAAAGATGTAGTCAGAACACTTAACAAATGAGCTCCAGGTGGGATCTATGCTCTGTCCATGTAACCAGCAATAAATTACTTCAACTGCAAGGCAAAAATTCCCAGTTAGATAATGTACTAGCAAACTAAACACTTCTTACAGGAGTTGTCTTTGGCTTATGCCAAAGTAATTATGAGACTGTAATTATGTCTTCAGTCCTTGCTGCTTGTTCTAGAACTGCAAGGTATTTTAACCATACGAAGTGATATGTTAAACCCTGGGTCATATTAAAGCTTAGCAGCATAGGAAAGTCTATCCATGTACTCCATATTACTATATTTAATTGCTTCAAAGTCTCTCTTTTTTTGATTTTTATTTAATTATGTTTAACTTTTTGGGACTACTCTGGTCTCTTAAAGTGTTTATGTAACTCAAAAGCCTCCCACTACCCCATGCACAGGGAGTTACTATGACATAAGTGCTATCACAGAAGCTAGTCCATAGATTGAAAGAGCACTGTACAGGTAAATACCATAAGTCCCATCCCCCTGCACTGCTTGGGGTTTGGGAGGTGAAGGGGTGTGGGTAAGTAGAAGAGCAGCAAGAAAAGTGGGCCTGGGAATGCAGGGAGGAACAAAGTTGTTTCAGTGTTTGCCTTTTGGCTTCCTGCTACCCACACTCATAGTTACATTTCTATTTGTATTCGCAATAAATTAAGTAAATTTTCCCCAAGTTGAGTCTGTTTTCCTGTGATAGTATTTGGCAAATAATCTCCTTGTTTTCATCAGAAAACATTATTTTTCCCTCCTTCCTGTTCTTTCCACTTTCTTCCCTGATCCTGCTGCGGAGAGAAGGTAGGGGCTGAGCAGCTGGGTGGGAGTTTGGATGATAGCCACAGCCAACCCAGAACAGTGTTGCAGTACCTGGTACATACTTTCCCCTCCTTTTAAAAAGCAAGGGTTTGAGTTTTGTTCATGATACCTTTACTTTGAAACAGAATGCACTAAATATAAAGAGACTGACAAACTGAAATGAAACATGAAACACCTTAGAAATAAAACCATCTTATGAAAGTGAGCACTGTTGTTTCCTTCTGTTTAATTAATTGCATATTCTCTATATAAAAAAAGAAGTATGAAGATTAAAAAAATTCAAAACCAGTACAAACTATACGCTCTCTCGGATCCCCTGATGGGGACCAATGATTCCAGTTCAGCTTGAAAACTTACCACGACCCAGTTATTCCAGTTCTGAGCTCTGTGGAGAAATTGGCTTTCATATAGGCCCACTGGAAAGAGCTATTGGCTCTAAGTGGGTATGAATGTACTGGTATTAAGCAGCTTCATTTTTATCTCCTGTAAGTAGTGCATAACAAAACATGGCTCCAACCTCTTTCTGACCCAAATCAACATAACAGTTTCAGCATCCTATTTTCTTGCTCTTGTCATAGCTTCCAGACCAGTTCCACTTCTTCATGCTTTTCTACTGCAAAACCCAGTTTCACAAATCACAGACTTCTCAGATTATTCACACAATGACAATGACACTTGGTTTTACTCACACCATTCTCACTTAGGGGAGTAACTTCCTCATGCACACCTGTTTGGCAGCCTGACTTTCTGTTTCCCATCTCATCAAGACCCTCACACAAGTGGGGCAGCTTGACAGTCTAATCTGTGACCTCCCATGATGTGACAAAAAAAAAAAAGATAGTGAAGAAAAAATAGTTGGATCTTTGGTGCATCCTCCCCTACACACACAGACACCCCTCTCCCTTTTCACTCTGATGGGCAATGTGGTTTGTCCTAAGATGAAAACATCAGGTGGGTATTTGCAGGAGGAACAGTCTGGATGCTCACGTAATGAATGCATTCCAGAGATGGGGGAGCTGTGATGTTTGGACTGACATTGGTGCACACTTGCTTGCAAAAGGTTATAAAATGCTACTGGAGACCAGGCAATCTGAGCAAACTGATGTCCTGAAGCTGCCAAAAGCTTCAGGGTGGGTTCTTTTAACAGGGAAGACAGGGAACACTCACTTTTGGATGAGTGACTAAAAGTGCTAAGATCCTGATAAATACAGAGATACAATCTGAATTAGCTACATAGATGCTTTCTTCCTTTATAATTGAGAATTCTGCAAGGCTAAAGACTGTAAAATTACACATTTCTAGCCAAACCTCCTCATATTATAACCCTTTAGATACTATAATCCATTGTAATACATAATAAAGCTTTTATTTATATGCTTCATTGGCAATATTTATATACTGTACTAGCAATAAATCTAATCATGATCATCCACACACTGATTGTGTCCTACTTCTCATACCTGGCTGAGAACATTCCTTCAACTACTCTGCTACACCCTAAGTCCACAGAGTCCTTGATTAAGAGAAATGTTACTGAGGATCCATGCAACAGCCTCAAGCCACAGCAGAGATGTCTGTCTGTATTACACAGATGTATCTTGGAGGAAGCTGGGATACCAGCAATTCTGCCTTCTAGGATGAAAAGCTTGTCTTGTGCCGCACAGACCTAGTGCTATGCTGGGGGGAGGTAGGGTTCATCTCACCTGTCTCAGACTGTCTAGAAGTTAGGCATGTAAATACAAGTTTGTTTTCTAGAGAGTCTATACATGATGGAGACAGAGAAGCATTCAAAACAGAAGATGAATCACACTTTCACCACTAGGTACAGACAGACAAGAGGCAATTATCTTACCAAACCTATCCTCTACAAAACCATCTCTGTGTAATAGAAATATTTCCCATCTGACCAAAGCTGCCTTCATGCTCAGCTCAGAGGCCTTCCTGCTCCTTTCACTGATGGGAGCCCAGAACCAGCCTGACAGCATCAGCCCACTAACACAGCAGGGT
This sequence comes from Oreocharis arfaki, assembly GCA_013398015.1. NCBI lineage: Eukaryota > Metazoa > Chordata > Aves > Passeriformes > Paramythiidae > Oreocharis > Oreocharis arfaki. The sequence goes on from VZRR01005307.1 coordinate 126,958, forward strand.
GCTCCACAGAACTACTCACCTCAGCATGACATTTTTTCCAAACTGAACATCCAAAGTGACAGATCCTTGTATTGCAGGATCTTCCATTGCTTACCAGAAATGTCTAATAAGCTGCATGAAATCATGGAGGAAAGTGTCTGCACAAAGCCAACTTAGTTCTACTACAACCTTGTTTTACTACCTATAAGAATTTTCTTGCATACTGCTTGTATCTGCTTTTCTTTAATCAAAAGTCAGGTAAAGCATAGGTTTTAGAAGCCTGTGAAAACTAAACGAGTTTAAGTGACAATTCATAACAACATTTCAGGAGGCATTCATAAACATTCTGAAATCAATCAATTTTCATTGGTACAGAATAACACTGTCTGATTCCATACTTTGTCTTGCAAATAATTTCTTCAAATTACAGCTGAGATTACTTTCAATAGAAGAAGAAAAGGTTTTGGCTGTCCTTCCTAATGAACCAGCTGAATTTGTTATTCAGCTTCATTTTGAACACAGAGAAGGTCAAATACCTATGCTTTCTATAAGCATGTACTAATAACTACTGTGGTATTAGTAGTCTGCAAAGATCTGTATACACACAGGCAAGTCATTAACATTTTGGATACATCTCGTCCACCCCAGAAGACAGAACCAGTACACAATAGACATTGTTTCAATTTTTTGAAATCTGAAATTGTAAGCAAGATGAAGTGACACTTTGATAAAAGTATGGAAGTGGGTGGCAATTGATAACTAAATACAAAATTATTAATAACTGTCTACTAACACATTTCAGTATCAACTTTGAACCTCCTTTCCCCTCCTCACTGAACAAGTACCACGTTGCTTGCTTTCCAGATCTTTGTCATCTAGAGATGCACTTGGAATCCCAGTACTTGTATTTATTTTTCTTCTCCTTGAGCTCTTACTCAATTTTTGATTGCTGACCATGCTTGACTACGCACTAGAGGTCTCTGGCATCACAAAACATTTTCCAACAGACAAAATCATCTTGGAAATTACAGGCAATTGAGCTATCTTCAAGGATCCAGAAACAATATATAACTGCCATTGGCAGAGCACATCACCTGAAATGAAGCAGCTGGCCATCTTGCACAGCAGCACTAATAGAGCCATTTCATCTCAACAATGGACTGAGAATAGCTTAGCTATTTGCATCCCATCAATTTAAATTATATTTAAAATGCTAAGTGAGCACATCTTTTGGACATAACACCCATTTATCAGTCTGTGCCATTTTAAGGACAGCAAGCCCTGCTATTCCGTCAGTTAATGGTCTTACACTATTCAATGCTCATTGGTGCCACTGGCTAATTTTACTCTCCATTTCTCTCTTGCTTATATGAAACTGCTATGTGTAGCAGGGCAAGGAACAAATCTAGCAATATTTACACAGTATACATGGAATAATACTGCTAGATTAAATATGACTTATTAGGACAATGACAGTGGTATGAAACCTGCTGCATTTCAAATAAAATAAATACTGTAAAAATAGAGTTTCTACAATAATGACGTTGACCCAGTAAAAGTAGCACTGAGGCCAAGGATAACACCCTCTACAGAGACAAAGTCAGGGCAGCTCTTTAGCCAAGCAAAAGCAACATTTGTAGCTTTTCAGGTGATTTGCTGATGTGCAAACTCCCGTCTATCAGAATGCTCAGTCACGTGTGATTGGATAGGTCAGGCCTGAGCTGGGTCTGACAAGCCAAGTCAAAGCACTTTTACTGGTGAAAGTCTCTGTGCTTGCCCCTGCAAATCACACTTCAGTTGGTGACCTGGTCCTTAATTGGTTAAAAGTGAACAAAGATGAGATTTATAAGGTCATGGCTTCCGCTTGTAGACAGTGCTGCACAAAAGCACTGGCCCATGAGGCTAAGACCTCCAGAAACTCTTACAGTTAATGGATATCCTGTTCTCTATCATCAAACCCTGTGTGAGACATGGAAAGCAAAGAGGAAAACCTCTCTCTTCTCTTACTTTCTTAGCACTCATATCTGTTGCCACAACAGATGCCAGCTGATGTGAGTCTAATGTTTAGTGCAAACAAACCAAAAATATCTTAATCATGCGTATCTCCCCAGGAAACACAAAGCCCCATGCCAGACTCAGTGTTTGCCACAAACAAATGCCCCTACAAAATGCTAGTATAATCTATTTGTTCTGCCTTTCCACAGTTGCATTTTCCTTGGAATTAGGCGGAGAAGATCTCTGATACCCTGATAGAAGACCAGCACTAGAAGTTTAACTCCTTCTCCCCTCTTTCTTTCAGAAACCTACCCATGCCCCTTCCTTTCAAGTCTTGATGTTTCCCCTCATTTCTGATCACTTTCTAAGTAGGAGGACAGACCAAAAAAGCCTGAGAGGAAAAAATCCAACTAACCCAAACAAAACCCAGTCCCTGGAGTTTTTTCTGGCTTTATTACTTTTACCTAAAAGACTTCAGGAGGGCATTGATGCCACCTGTGATACTTTTATCTCTACTCTATCAGTCCTTCCATGTCATCATCCAGGCAGTGGGAATACAGCAAGCACGTACAGCTTCAAACTGTAAAGGAGCAAAACAGATTTTTTTTTCCTTTTAAAGCAAGTAACTCAAGCTAACCTACTCATAAACAGTTAGATTATTTACACTTTCAACTATTTAACAAGCTGTTTCACTGAGTCTGGTGAGTTTGGGGTTTCAGTTTCATTGTTCAGGAGTTATGGAGCAGCTCAATATTTCATCCCTAGAAGTGACTGACACTGCTGTTGTCATCCCTCACCCACCGAAGATTTTGATAAGCAGAGTACCCAGGAGACCTAAAGAGATTAATTCAAGAACTGAAAAAACCTTCTTGACAGGGAGGGACACCAGGAAGTTAATCTGAGGTACAAAAGTTTAAACAAAAGTATTTTTAGTGTTTCAATCACATAGCTTTGCTATTTGCAGGCTCCTCACCAAGACGAAGACAATCCTATGTGACAGCAGAGGCAGGGCAGTGCAACCAGACAACTTACAAACAAAATCTGGTGTTCAGGATAAAATTCACACAGAAGCACAGACAAGCCTGTCAAGAGTGCTGTTAACCATGAATACAATTGACCAAGAATTGCACTGGCTCCTATTGACCAAATTGCTCTGTTCAAATTTTACTATTTTTTTCCAGAGATGCTCTTGATGTTCTGCCTAGGTCACTGCAGTCTCCTCTGACCTTGACATCTTTGGGTACTGGCAGGCAGTTTCTTTATCTCAGCGGCAGGGATGCTAATCTTCATTAGGGGTTGTTCACCAGCTCGTGCCCTTGGGCTGAGTGCAGGGAAACAACAGACAGAAGTTAAGAGGATCTGGTCTGATAGAAACAAATGAAAGTCTAAATATAAAACTTGTTACTGTGATCCACACAAGCTGCACTTTTTCCCCTGTCTGCTTCTAGGTTCTGCATTACAGAGATTGCTGTTTGTATGTCGGTTAGAGAAGCAGGACTTCAAGGGCTGGATATGGGAATGTTCTGTATATGGCAGTGTCCTTACAAATTCACCGCCCTGTGAAGAAATTTTAAGAACTACAGAACTACAAAGAGGAGGGAGCTACAGCCCTGTCTGCTCCATTTACAGTTCAATAACTTAAAAAAAAAATCTTACTGTAGTTGGAACTACAGCTGAGGGGATTTGGTTTTGTTATTTATGTTTTGTGTCTGCCATGTGGAAGGTCAGCAGAGAGAAACACCCTTTCCAGCTGCTGGGTCTCTTTACAGCCTCAACACAAAGAGCTTGTGAGCCTTTCTGCAGCGCCATCACGTTATCCAGCTCCATCAGTTGACATCTCACAGCAACACCACTTGAGCCAGCTTTTTGGACCTGGGATTTAAGTACTGTATTTTCCCATAAGCAGGTCCTACTCCATATTCTTTCAAGAAGCTTCAACTCTCCCAGTGGTAGAGCCAATCACCTTGTAAAAGAGAAAATGAAGCAAATCAAGACCATTGGGGAAATCAGTCTGATCAGCAATTTGCCAAATCGGGCAAGCCACTTGAGATTTGTTTAAGGATCAGGTGGGTATCACCTATCACAGCACACAAGCTGATCACGCATGTACAAGTACAGTGCCTAGTAAGGATAGCTGGTCACATAAGCTGCACCTGCCTACTGCAGTGAAATTTCAGTATCCTTTGTTGTCTGGAAAGCATGGGATAAGATCCCCACACTAAATCCTTTGTGTACGGTAATGTCAGAACCTGCAAAGACTGCACTTCCTCCATGTAACACAGTAGTGCTGAATGTCCGTGTCTCTTGACCTTCAGACACAGGGAGCTCCCTATATCCACTTCCATGTTGGCTACCTACCTACCTTTTGCCTGTCCAGACTTGTAGTGGATTTATTTTAACAGGTCAGATGGATTCCCCATGGTGTCTTGATGAGTCAAGAGGAGGAGAGAGCTAATTTAGGATCATCTGAGATGCTGGCAGAGCCCCCTTTTTTACTGCAATGGCCACAAAACAGTATAAACAAGACAAAAAATGCCTATGCTTCTATAGGGACAGCCTGGACCCCTCCTCACAGAATTTTGTGCAGCCTCGTCTTGTCTCAGCTCTTAGTTTTGCAAGTGACATGCAGGGCTGTCAATATTTCTCCTCCAGAGTATTCATTACACACTGAACCCATCGCATAGTTGGGATCCTGTTCAAGACATTAAATCTCTGAGCTTGCCTCAGCCTCATCATTACTCAAACTTTTTTTCTCATAATATTTTAAAGAATATATTTAACTCCAATTTCCCTTCCGGGGTGGAAGTGAGAAGGTGAGGACGACACATGCCTGTATGTACATGATTTCAAATTGGTGATAGAAATTGTATTTTTCAATGCGTCTTCATAATACCCCGCATTTTCAATGCAGCCCACCTCATGATGATTATAAAGAACTCCCAGACACAACAATAAGTCTCAGAAGTGCTTTGCATTTGTAATGAATCCTAAGGGAGGAAACAGGATTTGTTCTGTAAAACTCTGGACAAACATCCTCGATCTCAAAGAACAAAATGTTGTCACAAGCACCCAGCTCAGAAGTAATGTTCTTTATAGAACTATTTTTGGAATTTTGGAACTAGTTTTTCTCGCTCCAAGGAGCAAAATAGTGTTCTTAAAAATTAAAATTTTAAAAAATGTTCTTTTGGAGGTCCTGGTTGCCTTTTGATGGATAGACATTCATCTATATTGGAATAAAAACACCTTAGTCAGAGCACTGTCTTTTATTTCTTTATTCTTTGAGTAGCTCCTGCTGGACATAGGAACAGTTTTTCCCAGTGCAGCTGCTCTGCCTGCACACAGGGGAGGATCTGGAGAGAGCATGTGTGTTTTGCTGTGCATTCAGTCTTATTTTAACACAGCCAAGTAAACAAGCAAATGCCAGTTCCCTTTAAGCAATGTACATTACTGGTCTGCGATATGAGCAACTTCCCACTAATGTGAATAAAAGATCCGCCTTTCCTCATTCCCAGCCAAGATGACAGGACTTTCACCTTCACTTGCTATATATTGATTTAAATTAGAAGTCTTAACTGAGCCTATACAAACACTGACCGAAGGAACAACTAAAATTCGAGGCCCCTGCTGACCTTTGATGACAGAAGGGGTGGTATTGATGACATCAAATATGACTGGTTTATGTTTCCATTTGTAGAGGTCATTCATCTCCCCCTTCTCTCAAATGAGGGGGATACTCCTTTTTTCTAAAGGAACAGCTGGTTACCCTCCACTGTAGTCTTTTTTCCCCAAGAACATACTTTATTCTGTCCATATTTTCCTGTGTTTTATGGGCTATCTTTTCCTGTATTTCATGGGTCATTTCAGGTCTGCTCACAGGAAAGACAGCTTTAAAACCATCTATTCTTCTAATTAATTGTTCTTTCTGATTTGCATTTTTTCCCCTAAAGACCCACCACATGTATAAAACAGGCAGGTTAGCAGCAGGTAGAAAATGTTTGCATTAGTTTTTATTTGCTATCAGACCGCAACCGCTCCCTTTTTCAGAGTTAAACAAGGTGCCCAGGAATAAGAAAAAAACCACCACCACCACCACCAAAAAACCCACCTCTTGTTTTCTCTGCCCACTAAAGGGTGTTGTATTCATCACTCCCCACCTAGGCCAGCCACTGCAGTTCAGTTCCCTGCAGACTTTGCTGACCACATGGCACTCTGTAGGGTCTCACATGTCACCACTATGACACAGCAAGCAAACAAATAAATCCAGCTGTTTCCATCCTGCATATTCTGATACTCTAAAAATATCACTGCAAGGTTTTGAAGTTTAAAGCATGCTGACTGTTCTCTGCTGGCCTTAATCACATGTGTTATACATACAGTACAATTACACGAACTATCGTTTAAGGAGATTCTCCTAAACACAAAGCTGAAATGCCCCTTTTATTTCAAAACCACTATAAAGAATGTAACATTTTCTGAAATTCATTGTGTTCGAAACTAAAGATTCATTCTAGATGTATGTTAAGGTTCATGATTCATCCCATTATAGCTAGTACAGAGCCTCTTAAAGGAAGAAGATAATGTTCAGGACTAAAACCTCCTTCCTCTATCCCTCCTGCTTTTGTAAGAGCCAGCATTTATACTTAGCTAAAGGGCAAGAGCATCATTGCTCCTGCAGTTAAGTGCTCCCTGGGCCCATTTATCTCCAGTTAATAATCCAATTTGCCTGGGTGTACTTGACTCCAGTAGGAGTGCAATTCACAGAGCAACTGCGGAAGGTAGTTCTTAAGGGACTCATCATATTACATGGAGACAGTAATTTTAAATAGAGAACATATTCTGCCAGAGTGAGGTACACTGATGCAGCCTGCTTCAGTGACATGGCAGTACAATGGCTTGCTTTATTTCACAACTCCCACTTAAAAAGCAAGCAGCACAAAAGCTCTTTAATCATTCATGGATTCATTTTACAGAATGCAGAGGCTCTAAACAGTAATTTTGCTTTTGATTCTCATCCTACACCAAGTATAAAGAAAGAAAGTGAAAAAGACAGAAGTAATAAAGAAACAAACAAACAAAAAAAACCCCCACAAAACTCTCTTTTTTCTCCTTACTTTGATTCAATGGGTTACAGGTGTCTCACATCCAGAGAACATAGAAACATACCACAACAATCACTTTCACATAATATTTCTCTTCCTATTCTTTTTTGAAAGGTTATGGAAAAGCTTGACTTATTAATGCATACCCCTCCCCACCACCACTAAAAAAAAAAAATCATCTCTACCAGCCATTGTATTTGGCACCTCATAATCCAGCTCATATTATGGCAATGCTTCTGGGGGAAGGATTTACATAATCAAACATGTCACAGCACAAAAAGAAGACTTGGGCTTTTAAGCAAGACCAAGAGCCAAGTAAATTTCTTACAAAACACACTATGATTTTACTGGCTCCCTTTCTGAGACCCGAGCAGAAATGTTTTTTTAATTGTGGTAAGAAGTCCTGAAGAGAAGATCTCCAAGAAAAAAGGTAGAGAATGAAACTGAATGCATATGAGCCTGAAAAAAAAATTCCCACTACTTAGAAGCTGCAGGTCTGTTCCCTAAAGCTCACTGCACAGACCTTCACAGTGGCAGCCATCTGAGCGGCGAAGCTCTCCCAAGAGAGCCAGCTCCTGCCCTCAGGCAGCTCCTGCCCTCGGAACACAGACACTCCACACAGCGGCCTACAGGGCTCGCCTTCAACTGTGGCCACGCTGCCCCTGGGTAACAGCATCCAGTAACAAAGCACACTTGGTAACAAACAGCTAAGGAAGATTTGTAGCCGCTTTGCCACAGGCCCAGCAGCGCCTGCCCCTAATGAGCTCTTCTGAGGACACTCCCTCAGAACAAAATCTCCCACAAAGTTTACTTCAGTTTACACACGAGCCTGGGTGTTGTTTGCCTCACCTTCTCTGTCCTCAGGCAAGGCCTGAACCTCTCACTGCAGTTCCTTCATGCACTCTAGCTACCAAATTCACCTGGCTACAGCTCAAGCTCTCGCTTTTCAGTAGCAAAAACATTCTCGAGCTGCTACCTGGGGACCCAGCTGTGGCTCACCTTCACAGGATCATGCAATCATTTAGGTTGGAAAAGACCCTTATATTGAGAGCTTTAATCGAGTCTGACCATTATGCATATTCTGAAATACACTTCTGAGGTAGGGGAATCTAAGAAAAGCTGCTTTGATTAACACCACTGGCAGAGCTGTTGTGGCACATCGGGGGTAAAGGTCTTTTTAAGAATGCCAGGAGATGAATATTCCTGGCACAAGCACAGAGTCTCTTGGTATCCCACTTGCACTTTCCAAACTGCTACCCGAGTTACTGATTTTTCCTCCTTGAATCAAAAGGTTTTTCTGTTCTCTTGTAAAACTAATGTTTCCATGGTATCAAAGCACTTTAAAGCCAGACCTGAATTTATGTGACTTTTCCTGAAGATGAGGAAGGGGTTTTGTCCCCTTCTACCAAGAGCCACAGCAACAAAGACCACGTCCAGTGCTCAGCAGCCCTGGGAGTGCTGGGGCATATCCATGGATGCAAGCACTCCTCCAGCACATTTGAGAACCTGGTCAAAACAACCCTTGGGCTGTGTGCTGGAAGGAGCTGGAAGCAGCAGAGCGAGTTACACTTACATTTACATTATGTGTGGGAGCTAATACAAAGAAACTTAGAATGAAGCATTGAATCATAATGACACTAATCCAAAACCTGCTCCTAAGAACTAACCCCATTCATTTTTGCTGGCCTTTCAATGTCTTGACAAGAAATGAGAGAAACAGAGCATTTAGTTGATTCTTGTGCAAACAAAAAAGCTTTCATCCATCTCACATCTTTGCTGACAAGATGACAATGCATACCCTTTCTTAAAATTCAGTTTGGAAGTACCCAGCAGTGATGCATGAAGACTTTTTGCTTTTTATATATTTTTCAGATACTTGTAGTTTTGTAGACTGTTACTACATAGTTATATAGCTTCTAGTACTTTTCCTGCCCTTTCTCTCACATTTTAGAACAATAAGCTAACCCTTTCTAACACATTCCTGAAATTCTGTTTAGTCTTATTTTCAAGAAGAGGAATTCTAACAAGGACACTGTTTTGCACTAGAACTTAGAAGACTTAACAAGAAAAAGGGCAAAGAAGCCCCTGGAACAACTCCAAGGGGCAGACCCAAGGGTGGGTTGCTGGGGCAACTGGTCTCTAATTGGATGTACCCACTAGATATATTAATTAATTAACCTTATAAAATTTTTAGTAAATCAGTTGTACACATGAGTGGAGCCATATTTGTGCACCTGAAAGCTTGCATTAAGGATCTGCTTTTTATATTATCACTCTTAATATAATTTGGAAAGGTTTTGTCTTTGATTCTAGGCAATAGCAGTCACCAGCCTGTCTTAGACGTGCTACTTCCAGCCCCGCAAAGCCACATGCCTGGGGCTGCCTGCTCCTTCCCTCCAGCACTGCCTCTCCCCTCACCAGCAAGCTGGGCCCTGCAGATCTTGGGAAAATAAAACTATCTCCTGCATTTCCTGACATCACTTCTTCTGAACCTAGACATAAACTCTGAAGCTGCCACATGGTCTGCAGAGCACAGACTCACTGGAGCATAAGATTTACTTCTGCCCAATAACAGAGTAACATTTATACCAAAGTGAGCCCTTTAACAGAAATTTCATTAGGGAGAAAGGTCATCTCTCTAATTTCCTCTATAAATCCAACAGGACCACAGACAAAAATCTATTTCTATATCTGAGAAATGGCATTATAACTTCACTTGAATGTCACAGTAGCACGCATTGCGTGGTAGTACAAACAATGCAGGTAAAACCAGAAAAGTTTCCTTCCATCCAAGGTGGTGGTTTTCCCTCTATGGTAACAGTTAATTTTTTTTTTGTCCCCCTCTGCCATTTTATCTCATGGTTTTGTACTGCTCAACCTTAGTTATAGAACTGTAGTGGTTTTATTTTGGAGATTCATGTGGGCAGAACAACCTCAGCAAAGTTAAAATAGATACATTGATTTGTTAGGGTGGGGAGTAGTGGCTGCCTCTGAATGTTTTCCTACCAGTGGCTTGTGCTGTCTTCTCACCTGCCTTTTCTGCAGGATAGCAAGCCCCACGGAAGAGGAAAATAGTTTGTTTCCAATCAAGAGTGTACTGTGCACAAAACTCATGCTGACAAAATTGTCTGGTACTCTGTCTGTTGACAGCCTCAAATTTAGGGTGTTGCATTTTGTTTCCTTTGGTAGCTCATGCATGCATTAAAACTATCAGCTTTTATGTTTCTTTTAAAGTTTATAGAAGACAAAATAGCTGCAGAAAGGTCTATGTACCCAGGCTTACCTGCAGCCTTGGTAACACCTCACTCCCTTGCTCAGGACCTATATTGGCAATCACAGAACAGGCTTAGAGTAAATGGCTGAATTTCTTTCCTCTAAAGGTGCTCACTTCCCTTCTCAACATACTTAAAGCTTATTTTTAGGTAGGTGACATTATCATATCAGTGATGCTATTAATGTCTGGGCTGTTCAAACCATCACTATTGTTAGTATTTTCCATTAGAGGAATGGAGGTAGCAAATCCCAACAATGCAGCCAGAGCCAAATGCAATCAATTACAGACATGGAAATGAAACTCTTATGTCCTGAGTCCTTATCCTTGCTCCTTGGGGGCTCTGCTTTGGTCTAAGAAGTCAGTAAAACAAGACAGCTTGGTGTGAATGCATTGTGGCCTGTGAACAGCCCACACAGACAGCTCCCAGGTGAAAGGGACAGGGCTGCTGGTGCCCATTGCTGGCAGGAGCACCTTCCTTTTCCTCTCATCCCCGATGAGTGTGGGAGATGCTGTTTAGCACGAGTATCTTAGGAAGTGATGCTGCGGGCTAATTTACTGGAGAGTGAAGCCTCTTCATGCCATTCAGCCTCATTAGTTTTTATTTTAAACACATCTTGTTATGTTAGCCTGACAGTCCTCAAACTCCAGCTTAATTGAACTAGCTGAACTTAATACTGACTTTCTGTTCACTGTATTTTCTTTTTCCTCTTCTTATACATGGAGATAAACTTGCATCCCATTCTCATGTATGCAGTTCTTCCTCCCTCACACAGCGAGTGTCCTTTCAGAAGGCCATTAGATGCCACCTTAATGATAAAAAAGAAGTTGTTTAACAATTGTCCATAATGAACTCACAGTCTCAAAACCTCTGTAAAGGCAGGTAAATGTCATTTGCTTGTCTACAAGTATGGCAAACTGAAGCTTAAGGGTGACAATGTTTAAGGCGTTTCTGGTCCAGCCTGCTCTGATGGGGCTTCCTCTGGTACAGCTGTTGAAGGGGGATGATATTATGATATTTAAAGCACTTTATCACAAAAATACTTCTCTTCTCTTCTCTTCTCTTCTCTTCTCTTCTCTTCTCTTCTCTTCTCTTCTCTTCTCTTCTCTTCTCTTCTCTTCTCTTCTCTTCTCTTCTCTTCTCTTCTCTTCTCTTCTCTTCTCTTCTCTTCTCTTCTCTTCTCTTNTATTCTATTCTATGCTATTCTATTCCATTCCATTCCATTCCATTCCATTCCATTCCATTCTATTTTTAAGATGGGATAGCTCATCAAGTTACAGCCGGGCTTTAAACAGGGTTATAGGCCTAGCCCCGCCCCCAACCATAACATATCCCTGCCCCTAACCCCAC